>CAUYLG010053573.1:0-30774 GCA_963573385.1 Cacajao melanocephalus | reverse complement strand
GGATGCCCCTTCCCCACAGAGCTAGGCCTTCCCAGGCTCAGCTGTGCTTACTGTGAAACTCTCAGTCCTCAGCGCTTCCAATTGCTGTTCTCCTTGTGGGGATGGGACCAGCCGAGCCTGACTCAAAGGGCACCCAGTCCCGTATACTCCGCACTGAGAAGCGCTGCGCTGGCCAAGAGTCACGCTGGTGACCCGTGTGGCTCCTCCGCTGGGAATCTCCCAGTTTGTGGGCAACAGAAATTCATCTGAAATTGCGGCGTCCACTCGCTCTCTGCGCTTTCACTGGGAGCTACAATCCTGAGCTGCTGCTAATCGGCCATCTTGGATCCCTCTCCGCTGCTTTTAATTAAACTCAGAGGTATGCAATGTGAGGTAGGAGGGAAGGGAAGGTGGGGATGGTAGGGGGCATCAGCTCTGGGTGTCATGGGCTGTGAGAGTCAAGAAAGGAAATGGCCTGTCTGACTTGGGTTCGAAAGGGTCACACTGGCCATTGCGATGAGAACTGAAACCAGCCTGGCCAATTCTGCATTGTTCCTGCTCTTCCAGGCAGGAGAAGATTAAGCCCGGAGTCAGAAGGGGGTGGGGGTGGGGGTAGGGTGGGAAGAAGTGGTCCTTTAGTCAGTGTGGGAGGCCAGCAGGATTTCCTGGCATGCTGGAGGTGAAAGGGAAGAGGCACAGGTGGCTGTGCTTTGGGCCACAGCAGCCAGAAGCCAGTTGCCATTGCCTTTGACGAGGGAGACAGTACATGGGGCACAGCCCAGAGTGGGGTGTGTTTAGGGTAGATCAAGAGGTATGAGTGGGCAGTGGGCGAGCTAGGCTGGGGGTTGTGGGGGAGGCCTGGGTTGCAGGTGTAAGCGTGGGACCCACGTCAGGTTGGTGGCAGGTCACGCACGCTGGGCTGGCTCTCAGGTCCTCCCTGCTGGCTTCCCACTCCCAGGAGCTTTCTCCTTCCAGATTCCTAAGCTGGGTGAGGGGTGGGACAGAGTCCTTTTGTAGGGAAGCTGGGCACCCCTCACTGTTCAGGGAAGGGGAGGCCTTCTAACTTCTGGCAGCTTCTCTGCCCTTCCCCTGGCCTTCCCAGGCCTAGCCAGGGCTGGGTTCTCACCCACCTGTGCCACTTTGTCTTGTCACCCAGAAGCACAGCCTTGGGGACCAAGTGGGCCCTCACTGTCCCTTTAAGAAGGGAATCAGCCACCTTGTGTTCACCACCTCTGAAGAAGGTGTGAGAGGAGAGAAGGAAGTGGCTGTTTGGCTGCTGACAACATGAAGACCTTCCTGTGATGAGAACAGAGGCCCAGGTGCCGGCCCTGCAGCCCCCAGAACCTGGACTGGAGGGAGCCATGGGGCGCTGGACCCTGGCCCTGCCCTGGCTGCTGCTGACCCTGTGTGTCACTGTGGGTGAGTGCCGGCACCAGAGTGGAGCAGGGGTTGCAGGAAGGGTAATGTGGGGCAACAGCCCACTGACTCTGCTGCCTTTCCACAGGGACCCCGGAGGTGTGGGTGCAAGTTCAGATGGAGGCCACTGAGCTCTCGTCCTTCATTGTCCGTTGTGGGTTCCTGGGATCTGGCTCCATCTCCCTGGTGACTGTGAGCTGGGGGGGGCGCGATGGTGCCGGGGGGACCAGGCTGGCTGTGTTGCACCCAGAACTTGGCACCCGGCAGTGGGCTCCTGCCCACCAGGCCCACTGGGAAACCCAGAGCAGCGTCTCTCTCGCCTTGGAAGGGTCTGGGGCCAGCAGCCCCTCTGCCAACACCACCTTCTGCTGCAAGTTTGCGTCCTTCCCTGAGGGCTCCTGGGAGGCCTGTGGGAGCCTCCCGCCCAGCTCAGACCCAGGTGGGGTCGGGGTGAGGGACCCAGGAGGGCAGGGAGGGCCTTGGGCACCAGGCACCCATTTGATTCTTGTCTCTGTGTCCAGGGCTCTCTGCCCCACCAACTCCTGCCTCTATTCTGCGGGCAGACCTGGCTGGGATCTTGGGGGTCTCAGGAGTCCTCCTCTTTGGCTGTGGCTACCTTCTTCACCTGCTACGCCGACAGAAGCACTGGTGAGAACCAGGCCCTGTCCATGTCCCCCTGACACTGGGCTGGCCACATGTCCTGCAGAACTCTGACCATCCTTGCTCTCTCCCAGGCCTGTCCCTAGGCTCCAGCCGCCCCATACCAGCCCCCAGGCACCGAGAGCACGAGCATGGGTAAGGAGGGGGACTGCCTTGGGGACAAGGTGGTAGGGACAGGGGGACTGGGGCTGGGCCCAAGCTGTACAGACTCAACCCTCCTTTCTCCTTGCAGGCACCCAGCCAGGCCTCCCAGGATGCTCTCCATGTCCCTTGTGCCACTATAAACACCAGCTTCTGCCCAGCTACTTTGGACAGGGCTCACCCCCATGGGGGGCCATCCTGGTGGGGATCACTCCCCACCCACACTGCACACCAGCCCCAGGCCCCTGCAGCCTGGGCCTCCACAGCCTTCCCTGCACGTGGCAGCTTTGTCTCCATTGAGAATGGACTCTACGCTCAGGCAGGGGAGAGGCCGCCCCACACAGGTCCCAGCCTCACTCTCTTCCCTGACGCTCGGGGGCCCAGGGCCATGGAGGGAGACTTAGGAGTTCAATGAGAGAGACCATGAGGCCACTGGGCTTTCCCCCTCTCAGGCCTCCTGGGTGCCACCCCCTTACTTTATTCTTGGGTCTCCAATAAGTGTCCCACGGGTGCCTGACCAGGCCTACCTGCTGCGGATGTGGTCTGTGTGCGCGTGTGGGTGTGTGGGCACAGGCATGTGTGTGAGTGACAGAACCCCATTCCAGTTGTTTCCTGCTGTGACACTTCCCCAGCCCCTGTAACTAGGACAGCAACACGGTTCCTGATGTGGGCCTTGGCTGTGCCTTTTCTTTAGGGATGAAGAGATTGGGGAGGCAGAAGCCAGGTGAGAACCAGAGTGGGTTGGGGCCCCCGTGCAGGGCTGGGGTTGGTCCAGGGAGAGGGCAGAGTGTCACAATCTTAGAGATCTCCCCTGGCTTCCCAGGGTGGCGTGGGGCTGGTGGCTTCCTGAGCAACACCTATGGTTAGGGAGATAGGATTGGGGGGCTCCCAGTGGGATGGCCCGTGCTCTAATCCCACCATGTCCTAGAACAGCAGCAAGGGTTCCTGGGGCTCCAGCCTGAGAGAAGTCCCTGTGGTCTGACCTGGCATCCCCCTGCCAGGCTCCCAGCTGTGGCCTGGACTGGGCCCTTGACCTACTCCTTCTACAGCTGGCATCAGAGGCAGGGAGTGGAGAGTAGGGGGACTCACTTGAAATCTTCCCTCAGTCACTTCCCCAGGCTCCTCTCAGGGCAGGCAGAGGCCTTCACAGACACGGGGGCTTCCCCACAAATGCTCCATTCCAGAGCCAGCCCTTCTGCTGGTGGGCCCCACAGCCCGGGCCTGATCAGGCCTTTGCCACACGAGACAGCGTGGGTGAGAGGGCTCTGGGCTGCAAGACTCCTCAGGAACATGGCAGGCCCTAGGTGGCAGGACGTGTCATTCTGGAACCAGACTGAGGCTGCTCCCCTAGCTGGGGTGAGTACTCCTGGGGAGGGAAGGCACCCGCCCCTCAGCCCTTCCCTGGGGACTGCATGGGGGACTGGCTCAGGGGTGGCCTGCCTGGAGGCTGTGTCCACCTGAACCACCCTCCACAGCCCAATGCCCTGCCCCAGGCAGGCCCTGATATGGCCTTGCCAAGACCCAGCCCCATTCAGCCCCCAGCTCTGCACTGTGCTGGGAAGAGGGTGGTTGCAGGTGGTCAGGCCTGCCTTCCTCAGCTGGTGGTCATCCTCCTCCTCCCAGAAGCCCTCAGCACTGGCCTAGACAGCTCAGCAGTTCCTCCAGGGCTGGGGGCTCAAGGAAGAGAGGAAGGGGTGTTGCAGAGGTCCCTGAGGAGGGACAGGAAGGCAGGGCTGAGGAGAAAGATGACAGGGTGGGGGGTAGGGGGGTGGGAGGGGAGAGAGCACTCTGAACCCAGGATAGGGGTGTGAACGGTGGGGCTTGTAACGTCTCAGGGGAAGCCTGAGGGGGATCCCCAGAAAGCTGGGTTTCTCTAAGAAGTAGACCAAGGGGGAGCTCTGAGGCCCCCCCACCGGCCAGCGCCACTTGCCCATCATAGTGGAGGAGGAGTCCTTGGGCCTGAGCTTGGCTTCCATAAGCTTAGGAGGCTGAGCCTAGGCTGGTCACTGTGGGACTCAAAGCCAAATACCTTGGGACCCAGAAAGTCTCCCCACAGCCAGCCTGCTCCGCGCTGCCCAGCCTCAAGAGTCAGAGCCAGCAGCAGTGTCGAGGGTGCCCTGAGAGTGCGTGGTGCAGTGTGCTGTGGTGTGTGGTTGGGCCTCAGACCCAGAGACCAGGGTGCTATTGGCTCGGTATGTGTGGAAATTGAGGCCTGAGGGAGCTGATGTGCTCCAGGGGAAGAGCTGAGTCAGCCCAGCAGCAGCACCTGCCTCCCATCCAGTGGCCTCCGGTGTCCAGGACAAGCCCCCAGCACCCATGACCCAAAGTAAGGTTTCAGCTTTGAATGGACCTGGGTTTGAATCCTGGGGGTCCCTCCCTGGCGGTGTGGTGCCCGCATGGCTCATGTTGAGTGTCGGGTACATGAGAAGCGTGATGAAGCCTGCAGTGATGTGAAGATTGTAAACCAGGAGGCTCCCAATGACTTAGCAACTCTTCCTGGATAGTCTTGTCTTAAAGCAAGTCAGGAGGTGGGTATTCTCAGGAAGTCCATTTGACAGATGGGGAGCCTGAGGTGCAAAGCAGCATCTTAACCCCCCCAGGGGCCCAGGGCTGGGAAGAAGAGGAGTTCTTGGTGAAGGAGAGCAGCAGGCAGGCCTGGACAAGTGTGTTCCTGGTGAGTGGAGGCACAGCTGTCTGATAAGGGTGCTCCGTGAGCAGCCTCACATCTATACCAGGCGGTGTGGCTGACACTGCTCGGGGCACAGGCCAGATCATGCCTGAAAGGCCTGAGTGCCAGGGCCTAAGTCAAGGGAGAGATACACCACGTTCATACATCACAAGGCTCACTGTTTTTTGTTGTTGTTGGTGGTGGTGGTGTTTTGAGACAAAGTCTTGCTCTATCACCCAAGCTGAAGTGCAGTAGTGGGATCTCGGCTCACTGCAGCTTCAACCTCCCGGGCTCAAGTGATGCTCCCAGCTCAGCCTCTGAAGGAGCTGGGACCACAGGCATGTGCCACCATATCTGGCTAATTTTTGTAATTTTCTTTTTTTTGGGTAGAGATGAGGTTTCACTATGTTGTCCAGGCTGGTCTCAAACTATGGGCTCAAGTGATCTCCCTGCCGTGGCCTCCCAGGGTGCTGACATGACAGGCATGAGCCACTCACTGTGCCTAGCTAATGCTCGCTATTAGCAGGTCAATATCCCCAAATTGATCTCTTTAAACAAATTTTTTTTTGAGATGGAGACTTTAGCCCAGGCTGGAGTGCAGTGGCGTCATCTCGGCTAACTGCAACCTCCACCTCCCAGGTTCAAGCCATTCTCCTGCCTCAGCCTCCTGAGTAGCTGGAATTACAGGCGGGCACCACCACACTCAGCTAATTTTTGTATTCTTTAGTGGTACCGGAGTTTTGCCAAGTTGTCCAGGCTGGTCTGAAACTTCTGGGCTCAAGTGATCCTCCAGCCCGTCTCCCAAAGTGCCGTGATTACAGGTGTGAGCCACCGTGCTTGCCAAAGGGGAATCCTTACAGAAGGAGTGGGCAGGGGCAGGAACACTGTCAGAGACGGTGTGGTGGCCAACACTACTACAGCAAGTTGGCTGCTTCCTGTGAACCTGAGGGGTGACGGCTCAGTTCCACAAGACTGCCCCCACATCAGATGCCAGTCGCAAGCTCACGTCGTGGCTGTGCTTCTGACACAGGGCTATGAAAGTTGAGGTTCCCACGATCCCCTCCTTGGGTTCTATTAATTTTCTGGAGGGGCACCCAGGACTCAAGGAAACCCTTTACTCACAGGTGCCCCTTTTTATTATAAAGGATATTATAGGGCTGGGCGACATGGCTCATGCCTGTAATCTCTGCACTTTGCAAGGTCGAGCGGGGAGGTTCACTTGAGCACAGGAGTTTGAGACCAGCCTGGGCAGCATAGCAAGACCTTGTCTCAAAATAAAAATAAAAACATGGGATGTTACAAAGGATAGAGATGAACAGCCAGATGTAAGAGATACATAGAGGGAGGCCTCGGGGGAGGGGTGCAAGCTTCCGTCTTCTCTAGGCACCCCACTCTCTAGGAAGCTCCATGTGTTGTTATCCAGAAGCCCTCTGCATGCCTTTTGGGTTTTTATAAGCTTTACTGTAAAGGCATGATTGGGCCAGGCACAGCGGCTCATGCCTGTAATCCCAGCTCATTTTGAGGCCAAGGCTGGAGAATCACTTGAGCCCTCAGGGGCAATCGAGGCTGCAGTGAGCTGTGATTGTACCACTGTACTCCAGCCTGGGTGACAGAGAGAGACCCTGTCTCAAAAAAAGACAAACAAAAAAACCTGGCTGATGTGGTGAAACCCCATCCCTACTGAAAATGACTGTTGCCTGATCCCCACCCTTGGACGATGCCTCCGCGCCCCCCAGCCACATTTGGGCAGCACTGACTGCCTGGCACACGGTGCTGGGTGACAAAGACCCCAAGTTACACCAGCCAGTGCCCAGCCCTCAAGCACCTCCCTGTGCAGAAGGAAGACAACACAGAAAAGGGAAGCGTGGTGGTCACAGAGGACTGCCAGCTGATGTCACTGAATCAGGAAGTGGTCAGCCACCGAGCCCCAGGCTCAGCCCTGATGCCACAGTGGACGTTTATGGGCCATGTGACCTCAGGCCAGGCTCAGAACCAGCCTCAGGGCCTCAGTTTCTTCTTATGCAAGTTGAGGATCATAAGAGAGACTCTGCCTACCTCCTGGGATTGTTGGGAGAGTTACAAACTCTTTCAAAATGCACCTGCTGGCAGGGCGCTGTAATCCCAGCATTTTGGGAGGCCCAGGCGGGTAGATCACCTGAGGTCAGGTGATCCTGACTAAGCCTGGCCAACATGGCGAAACCCCATTTCTGCTAAAACTACAAAAATTCGTCAGGCGTAGTGGCCGGCGCCTGTAGTTCCAGCTACTCAGGAGGCTGAGCCAGGAGAATCACCTGGACCCGGAGGCAGAGATTGCAGTGAGCCGAGATGGCACCACTGCGCTGCAGCCTGGGCAACAAAGTGAGACTCGTCTCAAAACAAAACAAAATTTAAAAATAAATAATTAAAAAGCATCTGCCATTTCGTTCCGTCAGGTATGGTCAGACGGGCAGACATGGAAATGAGGGTCATGAGGGAAACAGTGTATCCTCACAGATCCCCAGAAACAGGAGACACAGTAAGCCATGCAGGGCCACTCAGGAGAGCACCAGGATGCCTCAGGGGCAGAGCAAGCCAAGGGGAATCCTGGGTGAGACCCTTTGTTATGCTTTCACTGGAAAAGACAAGGCAGGGTATGCAGGTTTAGGATTGGCTAGTTAGAACTCTGGGGATTAGGGGCTGTCACTGGTTGGTGCATGGCCCAGGGTGATGAAGCCAGAGAAATATTGTCTCCTGAAGGGTGAGAGTCAGCTAGAAGAGCTGGTTCAGGGCGGGCCCTGGATTAGTTGGTTTGCATATGAAAGGCACATTCCCAGAGGGGTCATTTACTAGCTCTAAGAACTGGCTGGCCCTAGCAGGGGCAGTGTCTCTCTCTGGTCTTGGAGGTCTGAGATGCCAGAACATCAGCAATACAGAGGGCTGGGCGCGGTGCCTCACACCTGTCATCCCAGCACTGAGGGAGGCTGAGGCAGGAGGAGCCCTTCAGCCCAGGAGTTTGAGACCAACCTAGACAACGTGAGACCCCCTCATTCAAACAAATAAATATTAAAAAAATAATAAGCCATGTGTGGCGGTGTGTGGCTGTGGTCTCCACTACTCATGAGGCTGAGGTCAGCAAATCACTTGAGCCCAGGAGGTCCAGGCTGAGTGATGATGGTGATTGCGCCCCTGCACTTCAGCCTGGGGGAGGATCGTACCTTGAGGACAGTACAACCTGATTCCAGAAGCTTCACAGCAAGTCTTGAAGTCAGGTATTATCACTCTTCCACCTTCATTCTTCATTTGTAAAGACCTTTTGGCTATTGCAGGTCTTTTGAATTACTGTAAGAATTTTACAGTTGGCTTGTGAACTCCACAAAGCCTACAGGATGTCAATTGGGATTGGAGGAAAGAAGGAACAGGGTAGGCAGGGCAGGGATGATGTAGCCAGTGAGGAAAGGAGGATGGTTGTTGGGGTAACGTGGGGACATCCAAGCAATGGTTCTCAAAATGTGGTGCAGGGTCCTGGCCCCCTCCCTGCCCCTGCTCCCCATACATGGCTTCCCACGCCTCTCCCATGGCCACCTGCGCTAAGGGGCTGCCTTTAGGCTCTGCCCATGTTGGAATCATGCCCTCCTCCAGGCCCTCCTCCCGGAAGCCCCATCTGTGAGAGAGCCACAGCCCCAGGCTCAGTCCCAGGCCCTGTCACTGCTGTTGAGGAGGGAGGATGAACAAACCCGGGAGACCTCACACCGTCCCAGAGCAGAAATCCTGACACAGAATGGAATCTCCCATGGGGGTTCAGCTGGGTCCAGGGCCCAGAAAGTGACATCACTGTGCACCTTGCATCTAAGGAGACCGCACATGGTGGCTGGGCCTGAGGCCCCTGGGCAGCTTGTGCCCTCCAGAGCTACCCAGAGGCTGTTGTGTAAAAGTTCTATGTGGCCCCCACCTTGGACGTCGAGTAAGCAGGTGACCTTTCAGCCAGGTCCTCAGGCAGGGCAGGCCACCCTCTCGAGGCCCTGCCCAGGCAGCCAGGGGGTCCCTTGTCCTCTCTTCGGCGCATGTTTCCAGTTGGGACCAGTTCAGCCTAAAGATCCTGTGCCTCAGTTTCCCTGTGGGTTGAATGGAGATAATGTGTTACCTCAGAATGTTGTGAAGCAGAGAATGAGGTGTTTAGGGTCTAGTTCAGATGGAGGGGTTCCCTGAGCATGAGGAACCTGTTTCCTCAGGCCTGTGAAGGAGGGAGGGTGGGGCGGCCTGGCTGGCCCTGGGAAGCACAGAGGAGCCTACCTACTGGGACCAGGACGAGACTGAGAACAGAAAGGAGGCCCATCCCTGCCTGCTTCTGTCTCAAGAAAGCTGAGGCCACTTCCTCTGGCAAAATCCTGCCTTCCTGCCCCAACAGCCCCTCAGCTGATGCCACCTCACCCTCGAGAGGGTGGGCAGAGCCTCCTACAGAGGGAGCCCTGTGGGCCACTGAAGCTCCCTGCCCCAGTGACCACCTCCAGGCAAAGGCTGGCAGATCCCCAGTTAGAGACAGTCCCAGGACTGTGCGGGGAAGCGGGGGGCCCACTGCTGCTCTGAGCCTTCACTTCCTTCTGTGTCCAAGGAAGCTTCTGGATCAGCCAGGAGCTCAGGTGTATAGATGAACGACCTGAGGGTTTGTATGAGGGGACAGCCTCCTAGGGCTCTCCCACCCCCGAGTTCCTGCACTCAGAAGTTAAGGCCCAGAGATTCCGCCCTGTGGCCAGGCCCAGACATCCAGGTAAAGGGGGCTCCAGTCCAGGACCGGCCACTGCAAGTCACGTGGCCTGGGGCAGGGCTTCTCTAAGCCCCATTCCCTCCTGTGTAGGGCAGGGAGTTTGGAGGAGACCCTGCAGATCCAGTCTTATGTCTGTGGGTCCAGGGGTGGCCTCCAGAAGGCCCAGTCTCTGTGTAGGGGACCATCAGCCCCCTCATCCCTTGAGCAAGGTCATGGTCCCTGCACCAAGCGAGCGGGCCTGGGGTGGGAAGAGGCCAGCGGGGCAGTGGTGGTGCCTGGGGACTGCATGGGAGCCCCTGCCTGGGAGGGAGAGGGACAGAGGACAGCTGGGGCTCTGGTGCTTGGGCTGGGGGTTGAGCGCCTGTGACTTCCAACAGCCCCCTCCTCTTCCTCTCTAAGGACTGAATCTGGGGCGCAGCAGGGCAGAGACTCAGGCCTGCCTTTCCTCTCCCTGAAAGAGCCTGCACTGGCCCTGGGCAGAGAGAAGGATGAGAAGTGAGGCTGAGTGATGTGGGGCTGCAGGGATCCAGGTGGGAGGGTCCCAGCCAGTCAAGCTCAGGCCCAGCCCCTCAGCAGCAGGACGGGAACTGGGGCCCTTCAGCTCAGTCACTTGGTGCTGACCACAAGGGAGGACCTTTTGCAATAAGGGAAAAAAAGCCGGGTGGATAAAGGAAGTGCTGGTCACCCTGGAGGCGCATGGGTTTGGGGAAGGCTCCCGGCCCCCACAGCCCTCTGCAGAGCCTGACCCCGGCTCTCCCCACTCACCTCAACCCCCAGGCGGCCCCTCCGCAGGGCCCCTCCCCTGCCTGGACGGCTCTGCTGGTCTCCCCGTCCCTTGGAGGAGAGCAAGGCCATGGGTCAGCCCCTGCTGCTGCCCCTGCTGCCCCTGCTGCTGCTGCCAGTATTCCTGCAGGCTGGTGAGTGCCCAGGACAGCCCCGGAACCACAGGAAGGGCCAACCCGAGACAAAGGTGGGACATCTGGTGAGGGGCCAGACTCCCACCCCAGCAAACAAGGGTGGGTCCCACAGGGGTGGGTGCCCCCGTCTCCTCCTCCTTCTCTCTCCCTGATGCCCAAAGAGTGAGAGACCCAGGCCAGAGGTCAGTCCAGCCACCTGTCACACGACAGCCTGTGGATGAAGGTGCAGGAGGGTCTGGGGTCATCTTCTTCGTGTCTCAGGGTGGCTTCAAGGTCTCTCCCTGACTCCCTCCCTTCCTCCTCTAGGTGGCTCCGCAGGATCCAGTCCAGGGTACCCCTATGGGGTAACTCAACCAAAAAACCTCTCGGCCCCCAGTGGTGGCTCTGTGGAAATCCCCTTCTCCTTCTATCACCCCTGGGTGTTAGCCAGACCTCCCAACGTGATAATATACTGGAGACGGGACCACTTCCATGGGAAGTACTTCTACAGCAGCAGGCCACATTTCATTCACGAGGATTACTCGGAACGGCTCTTCCTGAGCTGGAAAGAGGGTCAGGAGAGAGGCTTCCTCAGGATCTCGAACCTGCGGAAGGAGGACCAGTCTGTGTATTTCTGCCGAGTCCAGCTGGACATAGAGACAGATGATGACAGAAACACATCAGGGACGAAGAAGTGGCAGTCCATTGAGGGAACCAACCTCACCATCACCCAGGGTGAGTCCAGCTGTCCTGGCACCTGCCTTGCCCACTGCAGTGAGGCTTTTATGACCACTCGTGACGCTGTCCCCATCATCTCAGACACCACTTCTTCTGACAAACCCTAAGTTCTCTCTGGCCCCTGACACTTCCCCAGTCCTCTGCCACCTCTCCCCTTTGCTCTTCCCCTTAATTATCCCCACATCTGATCTGTTTTCCCTGACCATCCCCCTTGCTGTCCCCTCCAGATCGAGCCCCTCTCCCACTCCTCAGGCCTCAGCACCTGCCAGACCCTCCAATTATCCTCCATTCTTGCTCCAAACTGGGGCTCCAGCCTGGCCTCTCCCCCATGACCTTCAGGCACATCTGACCTCTCCAGGATGTTGCCTACCAACTCTTTGTCATTTGTCTATGTCCCCATTGGTGCCTCAGGGTAGGCCCCTTGCCTTGCATCTCCCATAGTCTGGGGAAGGGTCCAGGATCCCACCCCCAGCAAACAAGAGCTCGCCCAGGAACCCCAGCAGGTGCCCAGTGGCTGGCCCTGGGAGCCCTGCAGTCCCTAGGTCAAGCCCTATCACCTGGGTTCCCATCTACCTACTTCCTTCTCCCCCTCTGCTTCCAGAAGTATCCTTCAGCTCTTCCCCGACCCGTCTCACCTCTTCCCACTCCTGTTTATCTGCCTCTCCTTCTGCATCCATCCTTTAACCTCCTAACTTCTCCCTGGCCCCTGTAGCCCCCACTCTCTCTGACAAGCCCCTGTGTTCTTCCAGCCATGCTCTCCCTGTCCTCCACTCTGATCTTGCTACTGTGTCCTTCCTGACACTAAGAGACGTATCTGCAGAAGCAAAAGCAGCAGCCCCCATTCACCGAGGCACCATGGCATGGCCCTGGCAAATCGCTTCATGTGTATTTTCCTAGTGAACCCTCACCAAGACTCCACAATAGCAAGAAGAGCTGCTATTTTCTTCAGTTTAAAGATAGGGAAACTGAGGCTAACAGAGCCTATACAGCTGCCCTACCTCACACTAGTGGTGCAGATGGGACTTGAAAAGGATGTGAGGACTGGGTATGGTGGCTCACGCCTATAATCCCAGCACTTTGAGAGGCCAAGGTGGGTGGATCACTTGGTCAGGAGCTCGAGACTAGCCTGGTCAACATGGCGAAAGCTCATGTCCACTAAACATACAAAAATTAGCCAGGCGTGGTGGCACATGCCTGTAATCCCAGCTACTCAGGAGGCTGAGGCAGGAGAATTACTTGAACCCAGGAGGCGCAGGTTGCAGTGAGCTGACATCATGTCACTGCACCCCAGTCTGGGTGACAAAGTGAGACTCTGTCTCAAAAAAAAAAGAAAAGAAAGAAATGGTGAGCTGCAGACTTTCTCCTTTCTCTCCTAACCTCTAGCTACAGGGCCTCACCTATTGAATTGACCACAGTGTTTGCCTTCACCCACTTTCGAACCTAGTGATGGGATGTGTTGCACTAATAGATCTTCTATTTTATTCAGAAAGGAGATCGGGAGAACTTGAGCCTAGGTTTATCTGTCTCCAGAACAGTGGGGCGAGGGGTGTTTCTCCCAGGCCCAGGCAGTAAGGGGGTGCATTGTCTGTAGAAAATGTTGTAGGAAACTAATAATCAGCCAGGTGGGTTTGTTTTTTCTAATCTCTTGCACTGGCAATCCTAAACAATACCAGGGATAAATTACTCTTCCCTGCTGGGATGGACACTCTCACTGCCCCCACCCTGGTAAACCACTGTGCCATCTTAAGCACTGTGTTGGTTTTGGAGCAGATAGAGAGCAGCTCCATAATCCAAATGAAGGAAGACAGCCTTAAACTTTGATTTCCTACGTATTTCCTTAAATGGTCTTTTTTGAGAGATTGGGTTTTTCTCAGGCCTTCTCTTCCTCTTTGCTTAATTCCTACTTGCTTTCCTCATTTCTCTGTGTTAGTCAAATTTGTAGGGTTTTTTTCCCTAATAAATTGTTTTTTCAATTAATTGAATATTCATGCTCATTATCAAAGCAACAAAATACAGGAAAGTAATAAAAAGAAAAAATTGTTTTTTTTTTTTTTTTTTTTTTCCCCAGACAGAGTCTCGCTCTGTCACCTAGGCTGGAGTGCAATGGCACGATCTCAGCTCACTGCAATCTCCACCTCCTGGGTTCAAGTGATTCTCCCGCCTCAGCTTCTCAAGTAGCTGAGATTACAATTATTTTTATATTTTTGTAGAGACAGGGTTTCACCATGTTAGCCAGGCTGGTCTCGAACTCCTTACCTCATATGATCCGCCGGCCACAGCCTCCCAAAGTGCTGGGATTACAGGCATGAGCCACCTTGCCTGCCTCTTTTTTTTTTTTTTTGAGACAGGGTCTCGCTCTGTCACCCAGGCTGGAGTGCGATCATGGCTTACTGCAGTGTCTACCTCTCAGGCTCAAGTGATTCTCTTGCCTCAGCCTCCCAAGTAGCTGGGACTACAGGCACGCACCACCACACCTGGCTAATTTTTGTATTGTTTTTATAGACATGGGATTTTGCTATGTTGCCCAGGCTGCTCTCAAACTCCTGAGCTCAAGTGATCCACTTGCCTTGGCTTCTCAAAGTGCTGGGATACAGGTGTGAGGCACTGTGTCTGACAAAAAGAAAGTTTTTAATCCAACTAAAGTTCCATCATGCTAAGATATAACACACTAAAGGAATACCTGTAGGAGATATAACTAAGTTTGTTGTTGGCTTATTAATGTTTTTTACATAATTTTACTTTTGTAACCAAACTTAATTGTGTTGTTCTTTATCACTTTTCCGTTTTATTTCTAAGCACAAAAATCCCAATTACCACTAGAGGTTGAACATATTGGCCAGACATGTGGCTCACAGCTGTAATCCCAGCACTTTGGGAGGCCAAGGTAGGAAGATCATCTGAGGTTAGGAGTTTGAAACTAGCCTGGCTAACATGGTGAAAACCTGTTTCGGCCGGGCGTGGTGGCTCATGCCTGTAATCCCAGCACTTTGGGAGGCCGAGGTGGGTGGATCACGAGGTCAGGAGTTCAAGACAAGACTGACCAACATGGTGAAACCCATCTCTACTAAAAAATACAAAAATTATCTGGGCATGGTGGCTTGTGCCTGTAATCCCAGCTACTTGGGAGGCTGAGGTAGGAGAATTGCTTGAACCGGGCACCTGGGAGGTGGAGGTTGCAGTGAGCCGAGATCGCACCACTGCAATCCAGACTGGGCTACAGAGCGAGACTCCATCTCAAAAAAAGAAAAAATAGAAAAAAGAAAGTGTCTCTACTAAAAACACAAAAATTAGCTGGTTGTGGTGGTGCACGCCTACAGTCCCAGCCACTCAGGAGGCTGAGGCAGGAGAATTGCTTGAACCCAGGAGTTGGAAGAGGTTGCAGTGAGCCAAGATCATGCCACCGCACTCCAGCCTGAGCGACAGAGCAAGACTGTCTCAAAAAAAAAGAAAATATTTAAATTTCTTAATTTAAAAATAATTTGTATGATTTCATTTTTCACAGTAAAACTTTTTAATGTAGTGAGAATTTATTTTGGTATATGGCATAAACAACTAAATTGATTTTTTTTTTTTTTTTTTGAGACAGAGTCTTGCTCTGTCACCAGGCGCCAGGCTGGAATACAGTGGCTCATGCCTGTAATCCCAGCACTTTGGGAGACCAAGGCGGGCGGATCACTAGGTCAGGAGTTCAAGACCAGCCTGGCCAATATGGTGAAACCCTATCTCTACTAAAAATCCAAAAAAATTAGCTGGGCGTGGTGGCCCGTGCTTTTAGTTCCAGCTGCTTGGGAGCCTGAGGCAGAAGAATCATTTGAACCTGGGAGGTGGAAGTTATAGTGAGCCGAGATTGCGCCACTGCACTCTAGCCTGGGCAACACAGTGAGACTCCATCTCAAAAAAAAAAAGAGAAATTAATGCGTAAAATCTGGCCAAGACGGTGGGTTATATGCATGTTTACCACCACTCCCCCCAGAGGCTACTAAAATGACAGCAAAGGGAATTTTTTAAGAAAGAAATCGTCAAGAACAAGAAATATATGAATTGGGTGTACAAAAGCAAAATTTGAGAAACTGGAAACAGACTAATGGAATTGGTTTAGGAGCCCAGAGGAGCTAAACCCTAAGCCAGTGTTGGGAAACCCAGAAGAATGGCAATTATACCACAGAACTCTGTAAAGGTTCAGTAATGCTGGCCCCAAGTACCCCAGAGAGTAGGAGTGAAGATGGGTCTGAAAACTAGAGGACATTGAAAATCTGCTTCAAAAGGAGGGAAACCTCCATTCCTCGTTCCCTTACCCTAGCCAAAGACTAGAGGTTTGCTTTCCAGAATAGATGAACCAGAGGGCCTCTGGGGGAGAACCCCAGGAATAA
Source organism: Cacajao melanocephalus (assembly GCA_963573385.1). Taxonomy (NCBI): domain Eukaryota; kingdom Metazoa; phylum Chordata; class Mammalia; order Primates; family Pitheciidae; genus Cacajao; species Cacajao melanocephalus. The sequence goes on along the minus strand of CAUYLG010053573.1, from coordinate 15,165 downwards.
CTGGCAAGGCAATTGGGGTCTGGTCCTTATACTGAATCCTCCAGCACCAGGGACTATATCCTGGCCTCGGCTGTGTCTGGGAAGCCCGAGGCTAGAGTCCCTATATGATTAAATGAAACAAACTTCTCCCATGAAATGCAAAGAACAACACAGGAGAAAGAAAAAGAGGAACCTGGAAGAAACCAAAACAGTTCAGGGAGAATGAAACTTTAAAATAGCATTTCCTTCTACTCAGAAAGTTAAGAGACCTCATGCATGTGATAAGAAAGGGTGCTTTACAAAGGAACTTGCCAACCACAAAGAAAGCTCTTGGAAATTAAAGATATAATAGCAAAAATAAAAATTCCATTAAAGGACTGAGCGCAGTGGCTCACATCTGTAATCCCAGCACTTAGGGAGTCCAACACAGGAGGATTACTTGAGGCCAGGAGTTCAAGACCAGTCTGGGCAACATAGCAAGACTCTAGCAATATAGCAAGACTCTGTCTCTATAAAAAAATAAAATTTAAAAATTAGCTGGGTGTGGCCTGCTGTGGCGGCTTATGGCTGTAATCCCAGCACTTTGGGACGTGGGCCACCACGCCAGGTCACACCCAGCTTCACTTGAAGTCAGGAATTAGAAACCAGCCTGCCTAACATAGCGAAACCTTGTCTCTACTAAAAATATAAAAAAATAAGCTGGGTGAGATGGTGCACACCTGTAATCCCAGCTGCTTGGGAAGCTGAGGCAGGAGAATCGTTTGAACCCGAGAGGTAGAGTTTCCAGTGTGTAATGGCACGTGCCTGTAGTTCCAGCTACTCAGAAGGCTGAGGCAGAAGGATCCCTTGAGCCTGGGCGGTCAAGGCTGCAGTAGCTGTGATCCCACCACTGCACTCCAGCCTGGGTGAAAGAGTGAGATCCTGACTCAAAAAACAAAAACAAAAACAAAAAAAACCAACCATCACCACCAAAACAAAACAACAAAAACCAAAAATGCTCCCAAGGATGACCTTTTGAGTGTGGGAAAAAGGTATATAAATGGATCAATTCTGTATATGTGTCAGGTGATGGTGAAAAGAGAAAAGCAGAGAATTTTAGTGGAGTGAGTGAGACAGAGATTGCTAAGGGTGGCCCTGTATTCACACTGAACAGGGAAGGCTGCTGTAAGATGAAGCAGAGCCTGCAGGGTAACTGGAGAGGCCTTACAGTGAGGCACAGTTTGCGAAACCAGTCAGGGACAGGGAGGCACCGTGGTACCAGCAGCAGGCCTGAAGAGCAAGGGGAAGGAGCCCAGAGAAGACTGGAATGTGTAGAGAGGAGCTGTGTCCTCTGGAGTCAGAAGTTACAGGGCAAGAAAGCCCACAGATGGGGTCCACCAAAGCCAGCTCCGAAGGCACAATACATAGATAGAAGAGCTGAGGAGTGGACCTGGAGAAGCCTCAGGAAGATCCAGCCTAGACACAGATTGGTAGAATGTGACAAGGAGGTTGGGAAAAGAATGTTCCAGTCACCCGGGACAAGTGTGGCTGGAGCCAAAGGGAAGAAGCAGAGGGTGGCAGGAGGTGGGGCAGATCCTGTGTGGCTTTGAAAGCCAAGCAAACAACTCACTTTTGCTGTGAGTGCCATGGGAGCTAGTGAGGGTTTCCTGATGGAGTGCCGAGATCCAACTCACAACTTTTTTTTTTTTTTTTTTTTTTTTTGAGATGGAGTCTTGCTCTGTCACCAGGCTGGAGTGCAGGGGCCCGATCTCAGCTCACTGTAATCTCTGCCACCGGATTCAGGTGATTCTCCTGCCTTAGCCTCCAGAGCAGCTGGGATTACAGGCATGTGCCACCACACTCAGCTAATTTTTGTATTTTTGGAACCCAGCCCTCACAACATAACGGGACCCTGTCTACAAAAAAAAAATTTTTTGGGGGGGATGGAGTCTCACTCTGTCACCCAGGTTGGAGTGCAGTGGCCTGATCTTGGCTCACTGCAACCCCTGCCTCCAGGTTCCAATTATTCTTCTGCTTCAGCCTCCCAAGTAGCTAAGACTGCAGATAAGCACCATCATACCTGGCTAATTTTTTTTTTTGTATTTTTAGTAGAGATGGAGTCTTACCATATTGCCCACTTACCATATTGTCCACTAAAAATTTTTTTTAATTATTTGGGCATGGTGGTGTGTACCTGTAGTCCCAGCTACTCAGGAGGCTGAGGTGGGAGGATCGTTTGAGCCCAGGAGTTGGAGGCTGCAGTGAGCCACAGCTGCACTATTGCACTCCAGCTAAACCAAGTAAATCAAGCAACGGCAATATTTGCATGCTGTTTAGAAATAGGTTAACACCAAAAGAGGTAGCTAAAGTTGCTGAAAAGAGTTGCCTCTGGGGAGCAGGAAGGGAGTGAAGAGGAGGTGCAGGAGGCTGCTGTTTTTTTCTAAGCTGTGTGAAATTTGTTGGGTTTGAATTATGTGCCAATAGAACTTGGAAAAAAAAGTGTTAAATTTAAAAACTAATAAAAGTACTGGTAATGCTTACATATTATTTAAAAAATACAGAAGGAAGTCAAATAAAAGGTAACATTCACCTTCTCTCCCCAGTCCCTACCACTTTCTGTGGAAGTGTCCTCACAGATACAGACATGTAACATAAATAGAATCAAACCACATACTATGCTGCCGTAGAACTTGATATTTTTACTTAAAGTAACACAAAGCTCTTTCATTTCAGTATATATACAACTATGCCTTTTTATTTATTTTTATTTTTATTTATTTACTTTGAGATGGAGTTTTGCTCTTGTTGCCCAGGCTGGAGTACAGTGGCATGATCTCGGCTCACTGCAACCTCTGCTTCCTGAGTTCAAGTGATTGTTCTGCCTCAGCCTCCCAAGTAGCTGGGATTACAGCTGTGTGCCACCACACCTGGCTAATTTTGTATTTTTAGTAGAGATGGGGGTTCCATCATGTTGGTCAGGCTGGACTCGAACTCCTGACCTTAAGTGATCCACCCGCCTCAGCCTCCCAAAGTGCTGGGATTACAGGCATGAGCCACCATACCCAGCCTATGCCTTTTGTTTTGTTTTGTTTTCTCGTGGAGTTTCGCTCTTGTCACCCAGGCTGGATGAGGTGGCACAATCTCGGCTCACTGAAAACTCTGCCTCCTGGGTTCAAGCCATTCTCCTGCTTCAGCCTCCCGAGTAGCTGGGACTACAGGCACGTGCCACCATGCCCAGCTAATTTTTGTATTTTTAGTAGAGATGGGGTTTCACCATTTTGGCCAGGCTGGTATCCTCAGCCTTCCAAAGTACTGGGATTGCAGGCGCTAGCCACTGCACCAAGCCATTTAACACTTTTTTTAGCTGCTCCTTGCAGAGCAGGGCTAATTCCTAGGCATTGTGCTCTGAATCAGCAGTGCCTTTTTAAATGGCTGCATGCATCCCATGGTAGTAATGTATCATCATTTATTTACTTGCTGTTCTATTTGAAGACAGTTAAGTTGTCACCACATCACAAACTATGCTGTAAAGAACATCATCCTTCAACACATGCCTTTGAATACTTGGGCAAGCATTTGCACAGGAGAAGTTCCCAGGACTGAAACAACTGCAACAAAGGACACATATAGGTCTTTTACATTTTGATACATCTTCCCAAACTGCATTCCCAAAGATTCTGCCCATTTATACTCCCGTTGTGCATGACAGTTCCTCTCTCTAAACCCCGGCCAATGCTGGGCATTTCCCTCTACTCAGGTCAGTTTTTGAAATGGTCTCTTGTATTACTGTGCATTTTTAAAAATTTTGTTTTTTGCTGGGCGTGGTGGTTTACACCTGTAATCCCAGCATTTTGGGAGGCTGAGGCGAGCAGATCACTTGAGGTCAGAAGTTTGAGACCAGCCTCGCCAACATGGTGAAACCCTGTCTCTACTAAAAATACAAAAATTAGCTGGGCATGGTGGTATGTGACTGTAATTCCAACTATTTGGGAGGCTGAGACACAAGAATCCCTTGAATCCAGGAGGTGGAGGTTGCAGTGAGCTGTGGTACACTGCTGCATTCCAGCCTAGTTGACTGAGTGATACTCCGTCAAAAAAAAAAAAAAAAGAAAAAAATTTGTTTTTGAGACAGCATGTGTTGTCCAGACTGGAGTGCAATGGCACAATTAGAGATCACCGCAGCTTCAACCTCCTGGGCTCAAGCGATTCTCCCTCCTCAGGCTCCTGAGTAGCTGGGACTACAGGCATGCGCCACCATACCCAGCTAATTTCTGTATTTATCACAGAGATGGTGGGTGGGGGGGTGGTCTCACTATGCTGCCCAGGCTGGTCTGAAACTCCTGGGCTCAAGTGATCTGCCCACCTCGGCCTCCCAAAGTACTGAGAGTATAGGCATGAGCCACATTGCCCAGTTAAAAAAAAAAAATTTAATGGATATTAGCATTAGGATTATGGTATTATTTTATAAAATGGATTTGAATTGCATAGTTTTCCATCTTTATGTTCTGGAAACTTCTATATGGGAATTATATGTTCCTTAAGTTTTTATAAGAACTTATTCATAAAACTTCCTAAGCATGGAGACCTTATGAAAGGTAGTTCTTTCATAGCATTCTCAATTTCTTCTTTGTCTACTGATCAGTTAACCCATTTATGGTGGGGCTGCAATTTTTGTGTGTGAAAAATCGACCTTGGCGATGACCTTGAGCAGTAGGATATAAATAACTCCCACAAGCTCATTCCAATAATGGAATATTAGGCATAAATGGCTTAAAGTATACTACTTTTTTGTTTTTTGAGACGGAATCTGGCTCTGTCACCCAGGCTGGAGTGCAGTGGCGCCATCTCAGCTCACTACAACCTCTGCCTTCCGGGTTCAAGTGATTCTCCTGCCTCAGCCCCCCAAGTAGCTGGGATTACAGGCCCCTGCCACCACACCAGGCTAATTTTTGTATTTTTAGTAGAGACAGGGTTTCACCATGTTGGCTAGGCTGGTTTCAAACTCCTGACCTCAGGTGTTCACCCACCTCGGCCTCTCAAAGTGCTGGCATTACAGGCATAAGCCACCGCACCCAGCCCCAAGGTGTACTACCTCTTAAATCAATTTCTTTTTTTCTTTTTTTTTTTTGAGACAGTCTTGCTCTGTCGCCAGGCACCAGGCTGCAGTGCAGTGGCGCAATCTTGGCTCACTGCAACCTCCACCTCCTGGGTTCAAGCAATTCTTCTGCCTCAGCCTCCCGAGTAGCTGGGACTACAGATACGTGCCACCACGCCCAGCTAATTTTTATATTTTAGTAGAAACGGGGTTTCACTATGTTAGCCAGGATGGTCTTGATCTCTTGACCTCGTGATCCACCCACCTCGGCCTCCCAAAGTGCTGGGATTACAGGCGTGAGCCACCGCGCCCGGCCCCAAGGTGTACTACCTCTTAAATCAATTTCTAAAAATAATCACCAAGGCTGAGCACAGAGGCTCATGCTTGTAGTCCCAGCTAAACAGGAGGTTAGGATGAGAGGATTGCTTGAGCCCAGGAGATGAAGACTATAGTGAGCAATGACTGCACACTCCAGCCTGGGTAACAGAGCAAGATCCTGTCTCAGAAAAAAACCAAGACACCCATTTCACAGAGATTTTAACATTTAACAGCCTATAACTGAACATATACTCATGATTGCAACTGGCTTTTGTTGTCATTAGATTTGCTAGTCTTGTCTATCTTCTTGTTAATTGCTCCTTTAAATAACCAGTTTCTGCATTTATTTTGCCTGTGGCTGTCTGTTCTCTAATAAATTTATTCCTATATAACTTTTCATTAATATCTTCCTCTGTTTCCTTACAGTTGGCTCCTCTCTGTTTGGGGTATTTTTTTTTTTGAAACTGAATATTTTATTTGTTTTAAAAATTTCTTCCCATTTTAAATAATAAAAGCATTTTGTACTATGAATTTAGCTTAGAGTGTTGCTTTAGTCATACTCCAGAGTTCTTTTTTGAAAATATGTACTACTCTAGTTTTTATTTTCTAAATAGTATGTTATTACATGTTTCCTTTATTTAATTTAAAAATGTTTAAATTCCAAATCAAGACATAGTATTTATACTTTTGTTAATTTCTCTTAAGAGTGGATGAAGATTTTAGTCCATACTGACTTGAAGACATTATGGAGCCTGATTTTTTTTTTTCCTGTTGCTGAGTACTATGTCAATTTTTTAAGGGTGCGTGAAACATCTATAAAGAAGGTATAGCCTGTTTGTAGGACCTGAAGGTCAATATATATTAATGGGACCTTAAAAACATATTTTCAATATACACTAGGTTTTTTACAGATGTGTTCTCACTTACTAAGACATTCCTGGCCTGGCATGGTGGCTCACACCTGTAATCCCAGCACTTTAGGAGGCTGAGGCAGGCAGATCACCAGAAGTCAGGAGTTGGAGACCAGCCTGATCAACATGGTAAAACCGCATTTCTACTTAAAAAAAAAAAATACAAAAATTAGCCAGGTGTGGTGGTGTGTGCCTGTGATCCTAGCTACTCGGGAGGCTGAAGCAGGAGAATCACTTGAACCCAGGAGGAAGAGGTTACAGTGAGCCGAGACTCCACCACTGTACTCCATCCAGCCTGGGCGACAGAGCAAGCCTCTGTCTCAAAAAAAAAAAAAAGACCATCCTGTAAAAAGACACATACTGTATGATTCAGCTAATATGAGGTATTTAGAGTAGTCAAATTCAGAGACAGAAAGTAGAGAGGTAGAAGGGTGGTTGCCAGGGACTATGGGACACAGGAATGGGGAGTTGATGTTTAATGTGTAAAATGTTTCCACTGAGGAAGATACAAAGGTTCTGGAGTTGGATGGTGTGATGGTTGCACAGCACTGTGAATGTGCTTGGTGCCACAGAATGGTGCATGTAGAAATGGTTAAAATGACATATTTTATGTGACCTGTATTTGCAACAACAGACTGTTTTTGATCCTGCAATTTAGCTATCCCTATTTGTGAGTGAGGAGATGAGGTTCTGAGGTCACCCTGCTGATAACTGGTGTAGAATCAGGATTTAAACTGAGTTGCCTGCTAAACTGAATTTGAGGAGGAAGAAATAAAAAGAAACAAAGGAAGAAAAAGGAAGGAAGGAGGGAAGGAAGGAAGGAGGAAAGGAAGGAAGGAGGGAAAGGAAGGAGGGAAGGAAGGAAGGAAAGGAAGCAGGGAAGGAAGGAAGGAGGGAAGGAAGGGATAAGGTAGGGAAAAGGAAGGAGAAAGGGAGGAAAGGAAAAATAATACAAAATGAGGCCGAGCATGGTGGCCATGCCTGTAATCCCAGCACTTTGGGAGGCTGAGGCAGTCGGATCACCTGAGGTTGGGAGTTTGAGACCAGCATGACCAACATTGAGAAACCCCATCCTACTAAAAATACAAAATTAGCCGGGTGTGCTAGTGCATGCCTGTAATCCCAGCTACTTGGGGGGCTGAGGCAGGAGAATCGCTTGAACCCAGGAGGTTGTGGTGAGCCGAGATCACGCCATTGCACTCCAGCCTGGGCAATAAGAGGAAAACGTCCTCTCAATAATAATAATATAAAATGAACTGAGTCATCTGCATTGAAAGCTGTTAGCATTTTGCCCTGTTCCTTGTTCCCTGTGTGGGCTTCAGAGAGGAGTTCCCTCACCCCTAATGTTCTCCAATCTAGAAAGCAGCACACCATGCCTTCACCCAGATGCCCCACGCCCCCAGGCTCATTCCTCATCTCTTCCCAGCTGTCACGACCATCACCTGGAGGCCCAGCAGCACAACCACCACAGCCAGCCTCGGAGTCACAGAGGTCAAAGGGCATTCAGAGTCTTGGCACCTAAGTCTGGAGACTACTGTGGGGGTGGCAGTGGCTGTCGCTGCACTTGGAATCATGATTTTGGGACTGATTTGCCTCCTTTGGTGGAGAAGAAGAAAAGGTAAGTGCCCAGGACCCACCTCCTCTCCAAGCCTCCCAGCTGGGGGTTTCTCAGAGCCCACCTGCAGCTAAGGGGCTTCTGAAATATATAGACCTTGCCGGCTCCCCTGAAGCCCACTGAGGCCGACTCTGTGGCCTGTGCTGGGGCATCTGCAATGAAAGCTCCTGCAGTGGGGCAGTACAGGGTCACATGTGAGAACCCCCAGCCCTCTCCACAGAGCCAACTCCCCCAACCTGTTCTTCTCTCTCAGTTATTACTCATCCACCCTCCCGTGAAGATTCTGGGGAAGAGGAGGGTCTGCCCTGGGGAAAGGACAGAGAGAGAAGAGACAGGAAGTAGGCTGAGCTCAGCGCACTGGCCAACTGGCCACCTGCCACAGCCTGGCTTGAAACTGGAGAAGGAAAGTAGATAAAGCATAAACCACAGACTCTGCTTTCAGAGAACTGGGGGTGTGGGGTTGTCAGTTGCCTCAGGACTAATTGCTTCATTGAGAATGAACTATGGTAGTTCAGTTGAGCCCAGGAGTGTGAGACCAACCCCACCAACATGGTGAAACCTCATCTCTACTAAAAAAACAAAAATTAGCCAGGTGTGATGGTGCGTACCTGTAATTCCAACTACTGGAGAGGTTAAGGTGGGAGAATTGCTTGAGCTTGGGAGGTGGAGGTTGCAATGAGCCGCAATCACGCCACTGCACTCCAGCCTGGGCAACAGAGTGCACTTCATCTCAAAAAAAAAGAAAGAAAGAAAGTCTTCAGTGAAAGGAGATTTGCCCTATCAGCTATGAAAGCACAGAGGGGAGGAGCATGGGGTCAGGGCTGCCTGCAGTCAGATCCTGGCCTCACACCCTCGCCAGGAAGCAGCCTTGCTGGTACAAAGGTTATGGGCCTCAACTTCCTCATGGGAAAAGGGAGTGAAGATAGTACCTACGTGGGGTTGTCCTGACAATTAAATATACTGTGTTTAGAATAAATCCTAGCAGAGGGTGTGCACACAGGAGCATCAACACTTAGAATGATTCAACCGTGGGCATTAAAACCAGGCAACACTGGCTCTCATGGGAGCACCATCGTATGAATCCATTTAAAACAAAAGACAAAACGGTACAATATTGGCATATTCATACACAGATAAAGCAATGGAAGTAAAGAGGAAAACTTAGGTATAAGAGAATGAAAACAGACCCAAATATATGTGGGAATTTAGTTGGTTAAAAGGTTTCTAATCAATGGGGAAAGATAAGCAATTCAATGAATGGTGCTGGAACTATTCAGTAGCCATGTGAGAAAAAATAACATTATCTCCTTAACTCATAATTTGTACCAAAATAAATTCCACAGGGATCAAAGATTTAAATGAGAAAAAAAAAAAAACCCTAGTATCAGAAGAAAATGTGAGATTATTTCATGACCACAGAGTAGAGACAGTCTTCTTCAGTATGACCAAACTCAAAAGCCATGGATTAAAACATTAAAATCTGGCCAGGCGAGGTGGCTCACACCTGTAATCCTACCATTTTGGGAGGCAGAGGTGGGTGGATCACTTGAGGTCAGGAGTTCAAGACCAACCTGGTCAACATAGTGAAATCCCATCTCTACTAAAAATACAAAAATTATCTGGGCATGGTGGTATGCCCCTGTAATCCCAGCTATTTGGGAGGCTGCGGCATGAGAATCACTTGAACCCAGGAAGTGGAGGTTGCAATGAGCTGAGATCATGACACTGCACTCCAGCGTGGGCAACAGAGTGAGACTGTCTCGAAAAAAAAAAATTAAAATCAACCACTTAATTTTTTTTTAAATTCTACATAACAAAAACCACAGTGCTTTTCTCCTGAGAATGAGTAAGAGGGTCAGGGAACTGAAGAGAAAGTTTGACATAGTCACTGAGGAAATGGGAAGTGGAGTTTGAGGATTCAGCTCAGATGAGAAATTGTAAATCCATAACAGCAGTGTTATGCATGGCTGCATTTTTCCCCAGCAGTTGTCCACCATTCAGATTTTGAGACCTTAGTGATTTGTGCTGGTCAGGAATTGTCAGTTGCTATCATCAGGGACCAGAAGTAACAGTGGCTTAAATAAGACAGAGTTGGGTTATTTTTTCCTCCTGTAAACAGATCTGGAAGCTGGGAGCAGAATCCACTGTTCTTAGACACTCAGGTTCCTACCTTTCTGATTCACCAGCCCTGATGCTGGCTTCTGTCCTGAAGGTTGTGTCATGGCCCAAGATGGCTGCAAAGATTCCAGTCACTATTCCTGGGTTCCTGGCAAGAAACAGGAGGAAGAAAGAAAGGAGAAAAAATACTATGCCCCAACTGTCTGTTCCCTTTAAAGAGTTTTCCTGAAAGATCTAACAACAACTTCTGTTTATATCTTATTGGCTAGAATTTGGTCACGTATCCCACAGCTATCTGGAGGGGGGACCCTCCCACTCCAAATACAATTAATTTTCTATAACTAAGAAGAATTGAATAGATATTGGGTAATCAAATAGCATTTCTGCCATAAGACACCCCCAGGATTAGAGATTTGCCAGCTAAGTGTGACAGAATGACAGGAGATCACAGGTCAAGGAGCTAGTGAGAGAGCAGGAATGGAGAGCAGAGGAGTCAGCAGGGAGTCTGGATAATCTGTAGAAAAGTAGGTTATCAAGGGATAAGAGTTCAATGAAATCTAAGAACAGGTGTAGTGGGATAATGACAAAAGAGAGCTGGAACACTTCCAAGCTTATTCTATGAGGTCAGCATTACTGTGATACCAAAGCCAAAGCCAAAGCCACTACAAGGAAAAAAAAAATTACACACCAATAACCCTGATGAATATTGATGTAAAAATCTTCAACAAAATACTTCAGCAAACTAAATTCAACAACAGAGAAAAAGAATTATACACCATGGGCCAGGCACAAGAATCACTTGAACCTGGGAAACAGAGGTTGCAGTGAGCCAAGATCATGCTACTGCACTCCAGCCTGAGCAACAGAGTAAGACTCTGTCTCAAAGGAGAAAAAAAGAAAAAAAGAAAAAAGATAGATTAATATGCCAATGGAATAGAATACAGAGTCTAGAAATAAACCTTTGCACATGTGGTCAAAAGACTTGACAAGGGTGCCAAGAGCACTTAATGGGTTAAAGGATAACCTCTTCAACAAATGACGTTGGGTAAACTGAATATCCAAAGAATGAAGTTGGATCCTTATAACATATACAAAATTTGACTCTAAATGGATTAAAGACCTAAATGTAAGATACCAAACCATAGCGAAAAAGTCTTGTGATACTGGTGATACCAAAAGCACAGGCCACAAAAGAAAAAATAGACAAATAGGACATGTTAAACTTAAACATGCTTTTTCATCAAAGGATACAATCAACAGAATCTAAAGGCAACCTATAGAATAGGGGAAAATATTTGCAAATTATATATCTGATAAGGAATGAATATTTGGAATATATAAAAACTTCTACAGTTCAACAACAAAAAAATCAACCCAATGTAAAAGTGGGCAGTGGATTTTAACAGACACTTCTCCAGACATGATATTTGCTATGGTCTTAATGTGTCTCCTCAAATCATGTACTAGAAACTTAGTCCCCAGTGTGGCAACTGGGAGGTAGAGTGTTTTGGGAGGTGCTTAGGTCATGACAGCTCTGCCAGATGAATGGATTAATGACATTATAAAAAGGGATTTCAGGAGTGGGTTTACTGTCTTCTGATCTTCTGCCATGTGAGGACACAGTAACCCTCCCCTCTGGAAGACACAGCAAAAATGCCCTCACCAGACACCAGCAAGATGCTGGCACCTTGATCTTGGACTTCCCAGCCTCCAGAACTATAAGAAATAATTTTTGTTTTGCTTTGTTTTACTTTTCAGCAACCTCTTGTCCCAAAGAAGAAATAAATTTCTGTTCTTATAAATTACACAGGCTCAGGTATTTTTATATATATTAGCAGCACAAAATAGACTAAGACAATACACAAATTGCCAAAAAACAGATGAAAATGGCCAACTAATGATCAGATAAATGCAAATCAAAACCACAGAGAGCTATTCCTTATACCCAGAAGGATAGCTACTATTAAAAATAAGTAAATGTGGCCGGGCACAGTGGCTCACACCTGTAATCCCAACACTTTGGGAGGCCGAGGTGGGCAGATTATGCCATCAGGAGTTTGAGACCAGCCTGGTCAACATAGTGAAACTCCATCTCTACTAAAAATGCAAAAATTAGCCAGATGTGGTGGTGGGTGCCTGTAGTCCCAGCTACTCAGGAGGCTAAGGCAGGAGAATCGCTTGAACCCAGGAGGTGGAGGTTGCAGTGAGCCAAGATTGCGCCACTGCACTCCAGCCTAGGCAAGAGTGAGACTCTGTCTCAAAATGAAAATAAAAATAAAAATGACAAATGTTGGGAATGACAGGTGCTGGGAACAATGTGAAGAAATTGGGGCCCTTGTGTACTGTTGATGGGGTTATAAAACAGTGCAAGTGATGACAAAAAGCAATGCCTTTCCTCAAAAATTACAAAATAAAAGGCCAGGAGTAATGGCTCACAACTGTATTTCCAGCACTTTGCAAGGCTGAGGTGGGCAGATCACCTGACACCAGCAGTTCAAGACCAATGTGGTCAACATGGTGAAACACCATCTCTACTAAAGATACAAAATTAGCTGAGCATGGTGGTACATGTCTGTAGTCCCAGCTACTCCGGAGGCTGAAGAAGGAGAATCGCTTGAACCTGGGAGGCAAGGGATGCAGTGAGCTAAGATTGTGCCACTCCACTCCAGCCTGGGTGACACAGCAAGACTCTATCTCTAAATAAATAAATAAAGCAAGCAAGCAAGCTAGCTAGCTACCATATGATCCAGCAATCCCACTTTCGGGTACATACCCAAAAGAACTGAAAAGAAAAATCTTGAAGAGATATTTACACACCCATGTTTATAGCAACACTATTCTCAATGGCCAAGAGGTGGAAGCAACCCAGATGTCCACTGACAAATGAACAGATGAACATAACGTTATATATATGTATATATATATAATGAAATATTATTCAGTCTTTAAAAGAAATTCTGGGCCGGGCACAGTGACTCACACCTGTAATCCCAATCCCAGCACTTTGGGAGGCTGAGGCTGATGGTTCACCTGGGGTCAAGGAGTTCAAACCAGCATGACCAACATGGTGAAATTCCGTCTCTACTAAACATACAAAATTAGCCAGGCCTGGTCCACAGGTGCCTGTAATCTCAGCTATTTGGGAAGCTGAGGCAGAAGAATCACTTGAACTCGAGAGGTGGAGGTTACAGTGAGTCAAGATCACGCCACTGCAGTCTAGCCTGGGCAACAAGAACAAAACTCGAGAAGAAAACAGAGAAGAAAGAAGAGAGAAGGAAGGGAGGGAAGGAGGAAGGGGAAGGGAGGGGAGGAAAGGGGGGAAGGGAGGGGAGGAAACGGGGGAAGGGAGGGGAGGAAACGGGGGAAGGGAAAGAAAAAGAAACAAAGAAATTCTGACACATACTAACACTATAAATGAACCTGGAGGACATTATGCTAGGTGAAATAAGGCAGTCACAAAAAGGCAAATACTGTATGATTCCACTTTTCTGTGGTACCTAGAGATAGGAAATTAATAGGAACAGAAAGTAGAATGGTGGCTCTCAAAAGCTGCAGGGAGGAAGTGGGGATTCTTTTTTTGTTTGTTTTTTGAGACAGAGTTTTGCTCTTGTTGCCCAGGCTGGAGTGCAATGGCACAATCTCGGCTCACCGCAACCTCTGCCTCCCAGGTTCAAGCAATTCTCCTGCCTCAGCCTCCCGAGTAGCTGGGATTACAGGCATGCGCCACCATACCCGGCTAATTTTGTATTTTTAGTAGAGACAGGGTTTCTCCATGTTAGTCTGGCTGATCTTAAGCTCCCAACCTCAGGTGGTCCGCCTGCCTCAGCCTCCCAAAGTGCTGGGATTGCAGTCATGAGCCACCGCACCCGGTAGGATTCTTTAAAACAGTTTCAGTTTGGCAAGATGAAAAGGTTCTGGAGATGTTTCCCAATAGTGTAAATATGCTTAGCACTACTAAACAGTACACGTGGTTAAAATAGTGAATTCTAGGTTTTTTTTTACCATAAGTAAAATATTATAACCTGTTTAAATTTCAAAGAGAGGGAAAAACAGAGGGAGAGAAGAGTGCTAGAATGAGAGAAATATGCAGTATGAAAATGATAATAGCAATTAATATTTCAGAGTTCCCAGTCTCAACATTAAAAAAAAATAATAAAGTCCCATAGAAGTGGAAGGGGAAGCCCCTGGAGTTGAGGGAAATAGTGAGGCCCGGGCTCAGAAGGTGTCTCTGTGGATTCAGAGCCCTCCCAGGAGGCTAGATGGTGGAGAGGATGTCTGTAGACCAGGGGCCCAGTGCTTGGGAAATGCTGTAAGGATGCCAGGGGAAATGGCATCCTGGGTTCAAGCAATTCTCCTGCCTCAGCCTCCCGAGTAGCTGGGACTAAAGGTGCCCGCCACCACACCTGGCTAATTTTTGTAATTTTAGTAGAGACAGGTTTTCGCCATGTTGGCCAGGCTGATCTTGAACTCCTGACCTCAGGTGATCTGCCCCCCTCAGCCTCCCAAAGTGCTAGGATTATCACAGGTGTGAACCACTGCACCCGGCCTAGGTGTTATGCTGGACGGAGTGCAAGTTGAAACATGAAAATGATACTAGCAGTTAATATTTCAGAGTTTCCAGTCCCAACATTAAAAAACAAAAAGTCCTGTAGAAGTGGAAGGTGGGGCCCCTGGAGTTGAGGGGTGCCATGAGGTCTGGGCTCAGAGAGTGTCTCTGTGAACACAGAGCCCTCCCAGGAGGAGGCTGGATGGTGGAGAGGATGTCTGTGGACCAGGGGCCCAGTGCTTGGGAAATGCTGCAAGCATGCCAGGGGGACAGGAGGGGCAGGGTACAGTGGGAGAGGCAGCAGAGGATTCAGGGTGGCATCAGCCAGAGGGGAGGGGAGGCCAAGAGGTGGCAACAGAACTCGAATAGCCACAAACAGGAGTCCCAAGCACCAGGCTCCCAAGGCTGGAGAGCAAACACAGCCGCCACCTAGAAGAAAAGCACAGGTTTCCTCAGGTATCCCTGAGGACCTGGAGGGAGTGAAGGGTGCCTGTGTCGAGGGGAGGGGAGGGGAGAGGAGGGATAGGAGGGGAGGGGAGGGGAGAGGAGGGGAGGGGAGGGGGGAGGTGGGGAGGGGATTGAGGGCTCAGTGGTGGAGGGAGCC
>CAUYLG010053572.1:0-25773 GCA_963573385.1 Cacajao melanocephalus | reverse complement strand
GCTCCTCTTCGGTCCCCTGTCAAGTCTTCTCTTGCCATGACATTTGGCAGTGTGGAAATGTGGCTGGTATTAGAACCAGCTTGGATCTCAGCCACCTGTCATAACTACCTGCTGTTTCAGCAGTCATTCTCAGGAGAGGATCCCACTATGAACTCTCTCCTCCCCTCACCGTGGCTCCTTTTGAAGCCTCTCCTTTCACCTCCTCATCCATCCTTTACTCTTGAGCCCTTCTTTTCCCTGCTTCCTGCATGGGACAGACAGAGCAATGCGGTTAAACACCAAGTTGATGTGGTTACTGCTGTCCATTTGAAAACTACCTTCATTGTGTTTGGCAGGTAATGGACCCCTAAAGATGTCCATGCCCTGTTCTCCAGAACATGTACCATTTCATATTACCTGGCAAAGGAGCATTAAGATTTCTAATTAGCTGAATTTAAGAGTATGGTGCAGTAACTTGGCCAATGTAATTGCAAGGGTACTTTAGATGTGGAAGGAGGAGGCAGGGACTCAATGTCAGATTGAAGCAGCATGAGAAAGTCTACACTGGCCATTCTTGGCTTTGAAAATGCAAGGAAGCCAAGATCCAAGAAATACAGGCTGTCTCCAGAACCTGGAAAAGACAGATTCTTCCCTAGAAATCCCAGAGGGATAGCTGCTCTGGCAACATCTTCATTTTATTGTGGTGAAGCCATTTGCAGATTTCCAACCTCCAGGACTGTAAGACAATAATATATTTGTATTATTTTAAGAGATTCTATGTGTGGTAATTGGTTAAAGCAGCAGTATGAACCCAATACACTCACTATCCTGATGAAGTCTATTCCCCTTTACTTTCTTTACCCGTGGATCAATCTCTGGGAAGATCTATTTTACAGCTCATGCCTCACCACTACAATCATCAATTCCCTCTTCTTTGCTTCCTAAAGGATTTTTTAAATGGCCCTTATAGGTAATCTTGGAGAAAGTTCCTTTTTGCTGAAACCACTGATATTTCCCAGGTAGAAAAGGGAGCCCTATTCTTAGGATGAATTTTCTCATATTTCCATATAACCTTTGTTATCAGATATTTACTATAACTGTACAATATTTTGCTGACATGAAGAAAACATCTGAGGATGATTCTGTACCATATCTGGAGATGCATGTTGTGTATTAGAGGAATACCATGTTAATTAACTCTGCTGTTTTCATGGCCTTAACTGAATGGTGGATTTTCTCTGTTCCACAGCATACTTTCATAAATGAATTCCAGGCTTGGGGAAACAGAGCCTGAGGTCTGCTGGAATTTGTTGTTGTGTGTGAATCTCTTTGCTTTCCTGAGCTGTTCTTCCCCTTTCTTAATGTCACTGATACTTTTCATTTATTCAACAAATATATATTGAGCTCCTGCTTTCTCCTAAGCAGTGAGCATACAGTATAAACCAAAGAGAAATGAATCCCCTTTCTCATGGTGCTTACGCTCCCCTGAGGCTTATTGTTCAATTCCCTACTCTGAAAGTTTGCAGATGTATCAAAAACTATGCCAGCACAAGTTTCGGTGGTAATTCTGGAGGTGCTGGGATCTTCCTATCAAGATATTTACCGACAGAGGAGTGGTTCTACCAAAAGCTGATAAGTTTTACTGTGAGAGTTCGAAATGTGTTGGGCAATTTGTTGTTGATTCTTTTAGAAAACAGGGACTATGCTAGACATTTACTGAACTGAGAAAGGCCCTGTTCTAACCTCTTTGTGTTTAAAGAAATTATAGACTATTACCAGAATGTATGATTACTACGTCCTTATACCAGATGAGGAAACCAGTCTGGATAGTTTGTCATTTTTAAAGTCAAGAGTAAATAAAAAGGTAAAAGAAGATGCTGACCTATGTCTGTCTGACTGGTATGAGCTATTTATTTCCTCTTAAAATATGTTCCAGTCTAACAGATTTCAACAGCCATGGTTTTACTTCTCAGTGCCTCCACCAGCACCTGTGTAACCCTGACTTGCTCCTAAGATCTAAATTTCCAAAACAAATAACTCACAAGCATTAAGCCCAGGACATAGAGGCAGCTGTACTGACTCATGATAACTACCCCACTGCCCCCAACCCCACCCCATCTCCTACATGCATGCTCGTGAACTTGCACACTAGTACATCCCTTGCCTGTGCAGCAGCTCACATTACTTCCTTTTGTCCCTCTCAATCACTGTGGACAAGGATCTGTTTTAACCCATTTAGCTTAACTTTGGACCTTCTACTGTCATTTTAATTTGCAATTTCCCAGACATGTGATGTTTAGCATGTATTCATATGCTCATCTGCCATCTGAATATGGTTTTTTTTTGGCCAAGTGTCTGTTCTCATCATTTGCCCAATTTTAAAATGGGTTGTTTTCTTATTGTTAAGAATTCTTTGCATATTTTGGATAGCAATCTTTTATCAGATGTCTGTTTTGCAAATATTTCCTCTGTGGCTTCTCTTTTTCAATCTCTTAACAGTTTATTTTGTAGGGGAGTACAATCTTTAATGAAACTCAATCATAAATTTTTTTCTTTCATGGATCATGCTTTTGTTGTATCTAAAAAGTCATTGACAAACCCAAAGTTATCTAGATCTTCTATTATGTTATCTTCTAGAAATTTCAGTTTTGCATTTTAAATTTAGGTTAATATCTGTGAAAGGGGTAAAGTATTTGTCTAATATATATATTTTTTTGCATGTGGATATCCAGTTCTAGCACTATTTGTTCAAACGACTATCCTTTCCCCATTAAATTACCTTTGCTCCTTTGTTAAAGATTAGTTGACCATATTTGTGTGGGTCTGTTTCTGGGCTCTGTCTTTTGTTGCATCTATTTGTCTGTTTTTCACCGATATTAAACCCTCTTAATTACTTAAGCCTTATAGTAGGTCTTAAAGTTGGGTAGTGTCAGTCCTCTGACCTTGTCCTTCTTCTTGAATATTGTGTTGGCTATTCTGGGTCTTTTGCCTCCTCACATAAACTTTATAATCAGTTTGCCAATATCCACAAAATAACTTACAGGGATTTTGATTGGGAGTGCATTGAGTCTATAGATCAAGTTGAGATGAACTGACATCTTCATGATATTATGTTATAATCCAAAAAATGGAATATTTTTCCATTTATTTAGATCTTTTTTCTTTCATCAATGTTTTGTAGTTTTCTCAGGGAGAACTTGTAGGTATTTTTCTATATCTATACCTAAGTATTTCATTTTTGGTGCTAATATAAAGGGCATTGTATTTTTTATTTCAAATTATAATTTTTCATTCCTGGGATATAAGAAAAAATTGACTTTTACAACTTAACCTTCTATTTTGCAACATTGCCATAAATGTTTATTAGTTACTGGGTCTTTTGTTATTGTTTATTCTTTGGAATTTTCTTTTTTATTATCAAAATCAGGAAATGTACTTTCTATCCAATTGATACTATTTTATTTTATTTTAGATGGAGTCCCTCTCTCTCACCCAGGCTGGAGTGCAGTGGCACGATCTCAGCTCACTGCAATCTCCACCTCCTGGGTTCAAGCGATTCTCCTGCCTCAGCCTCTTGAGTAGCTGGGAATAAAGATGCATGCCATCACACCTGTGTAATTTTTGTATTTTTAGTAGAGATGGGGTTTCGCTATGTTGGCCAGGCTGGTCTCGAACTTTTGACCTCAAGTGATCCGCCTGCCTTGGCCTCCCAAAGTGCTGGGATTACAGGTGTGAGCCACTGTGCCTGGCCTGATACAACTTATCAATACACGATTATCTAAATTATAAACTGCTCACACTCTGCCAAATGGTTCCAAATGTTCCTTCATAGTCATTTTCTTTCCTGGCCCAGAATCAAATATATGTGTACACACTGAATGTGGTGTTTATGTCTCTTTAGTTTAATTCGAAATAGTTTTTCAGTCTTTCTTGGCTGATTTTCCCAAGTTCTAGTTTATTTTATGTACACTCTCTTAGAAACCTTTGCCTACACTCGCAGTCATGAAGAAATTCTTTTTTTTTTTTCCTATAAGCTTTGTGGCTTAACTTCTATAGGTAAATCTGTGATCTGTCTCAAATTTATTTTGTGTGTTGTATGAGGCAGTAGTCAAGGTTCATTTTCTTCCGTATGTATATATCCAGTAGTCCAAGCATCATTTGTTAAAAAGACTTTCTCTAATTGGATTGCTTGGTTCCTTTGTAGAAAAATCTAAAAATTTTATAAGTGTGGGCCTATTCCTAGGCTATTCATTGATCTACTTATTGACCCTTATGCAAGTACCAAACATTCTTAATAATTATTGTAGCTTCTTGGCAAGTATTGGAGTCAGGTAAATACATCCTCTAACAGTGTTCTTCCTTTTCAATATTATTGAGGAAGTTCCCTTCTTTTCTTTTTCTTCCTCCTCAGTTTTCTAATTTTTTTTTTCCATAATGGATGGGTACTGAAATTTGTCAAAAATTTTTTGCATCTAAAAATGATCATATCAGTTTTCTTCTTCATTCTGCTAATAGGATTAAATTAACTGGATTTTCAATTGTTAAGCCAACCCATAATTGTAGGATAAATCTCATTGTTCATAATCTTTATTTTTATATTTTATTATATGTTTTTGGATTCAAGTGTTCAATAGTCACTTGATGGCTATGGTGGCCAGTGGGACAATTCTGGACACCACAAATATAGAATATTCTCATCATCATAAAAGTTCTATTGGGCTTCTCTACAGTGATCTATTTCTAAGTAATTTCATATTATTCACTCACATGTAAAATCCTTCATGAGTCATCAATAGCTATAGGATATGTGAGTTCTTGTCCAGCCTCAGTATACCTCTTGATCTCATTTTCTTATTATGTTCCCATACCTTCTTTCTTCGCTTGTCAATTTAGTTGCAGAATGCTTACGGTTTCATTGTGCTAGCTGTCATGTTAATCCTTTCTGGAATGCTGTAACACTTCTCACTTTTATCGTGCACACAATATTTTGGTCTAGTCTTTTTGGTTCTCGTCAAGTCCTTTCTTTCTCTTACAGTTGGGTAAGGAGTTAGCCAAAGTCTTGTCACAAAAAAATGCACACACCATTTTCTAAACAAAAGGTTTTCTGTGCAAGCGTAATTTGACAATACAGAGTATAGTGAAGTTTTAGGCATAAACACATCAAAACCTTCAGCAAGTTGAACTTTTGGATCTGAGATAGGTAATTTAAGAACAATAATAAATCCTAGAATGTGGTTCTCCTTAGTGAAGGTTTGCTTGGCTGCTTGGAAAACAAACTGTTCAGAGGCCCCTCCTGACTTCTTCACTGTTTAAAACTCATGCATTTCTGTTTCACAATGAGAGGTTCAATGGTCTTTGGGGGCACCTTTTTCTTTTTATTAAATCATGTGTGAAATACTAGTTTGCTGAGAGCATATAAGGGCAATTTTGAAGGATTTTCCATATAGACATAATATCATTTGTGGGCCAGGTGCAGTGGCTCACGCCTGTAATCCCAGCACTTTGGGAGGTGAGAGGATCACCTGAGGCCAGGAAGTTTGAGACCAGCCTGGCCAATATGATGAAACACCGTTTCTACTAAAAATACAGAGCTAGACTCTGTCTCATAAATAATAATAATAATGATGATGATGATGTCATTTGTGAACAAAGATAGTTTTATTTCTTCCTTCCACATCTGTGTACCTTTTATTTGATTTTATTGTGTTACTGCATTAGCTAGGACTTCCAGTACAATGTTGAATAGGATTAGTGAGAAGGGACATCCTTGGCTTGTTCCTGATCCTAGCAGGGAAGCATTTAGTTTCTTACCCTTATGATGTTAGCTGTAGATTTTTTGTAGATGTTCTTTATTAAGTATAAAGAGTTCTCTCTGTCTTAGTCAGTTCAGGTTGTATGACAAAATGTCATATACTAAGTGGCTTAAATAATAGACACTCATTTCTCATAGTTGTGAAGGCTGGGAAGTCCAAGATGAAGGTGCCATCAGATTTGGTTCCTGATGCGGTCCCACTTCCTAGCTTGTAGACAGCAACTGTCTCATTGTGTTCTCACATGGTTATTCCTCAGTGTGTGCATGTAGGAGGAGAGAGAGAGATCAAGCTCTCTGGTGTTTCTTTTTATAAAGGCACTGATCCCGTTTTGAGAGTTCCATCTTCATGACCTAATCTAAACCTAATTAACTGCAAAAGGTCCCACCTCCATATGCCATCACATTGGGTGTTGGACCTTCAACATGCACATTTGGGGTGGGATATACTCATTCAGCCCACAACACCTCTATCCCTAGTTTTCTGAGTTTCTCTTTTTAAAATCATGAATGAGTGTTAGATTTTGCTAAATACTTTTGCGGCTCTATTGATGTAATCGTATCATTTTTCCTCTTTAGCCTTTTGATGAGATGGATTATACTAATTGATTTTTGAATATTGAAACATTCTTGCATACCTGGAATAAATTTTACTAGGTCATGGCATATAATTTTTTTATACATTGCTGGATTTGATAGGCCAATAATTGTTGAGGATTTTTACATTTATGTGTGTAAGGGATATTCGTTTATTTTACTTTCTTGTAATTTTTTACCTGGTCTTCATATTAGGGTAATGCTGACCTAATCGCATTTTTAAAGAAAGTATTCCCTTGGGTTCTACTTTGTGTGAAAGATTGTATGGAATTGTTGTAGGTTCTTCCTATATGTTTGGTAGAATTCACCAATAAACCAATCTGGGTCTAGTGCTTTCTCATGTGGAAGCGTATTATGCATTGATTGAATTTCTTATTTTAATTAAATTTTATTTTAGTTCTGGGATACATGTGCAGGATGTGCAGGTTAGTTACATAGGTAAACTTGTGCCATGGTGATTTGCTGCTCTTACCAACCCATCACCAAGATATTAAACCCCACATGCATTAGCTATTTATGCTGATTCTCTCCCTCCCCCACCCCCTTCAACAGGCCCCAGTGTGTGTTGTTCTCCTTCCTGTGTCCATGTGTTCTCATTGTTCAGCTCCCACTTACAAGTGAGAACATGCAATGTTTGGTTTTCTGTACCTGTGTTAGTTTGCTGAGGATAATGGCTTCCAGCTCCATCTATGTTCCTGCAAAGGACATTATCTCATTCCTTTTTATGGCTGCAGAGTATTCCATGGTGTATATGTACCACATTTTCTTTATCCAGTCTATCACTAATGGGCTTTTGGGTTGATTCCATGTCTTTGCTATGATGCAATTTCTTTAATGGTTATAGGCTTAGGCAGATTATCTCTTTCTCTCTGGGTTTGTTTTGGTAGACTGTGTCATTCAAGGAATAGTTCCATTCCAGCTAGGTTATCAAAGTTTTGGACAAAGTTGTTCATAATATTTTTGTATTATCTTTTAATGTCAACAAGTGAGTAGTGATGGGTCTTCCTTTCTGATATTAACAATTTGTGCCTTCTCTCTTTTTCATAGCCTAGAGACTTATAAATGTTTTAAATCTTTTCAAAGAATTGGCTTTTCTTTTCATTGAGTTTTTCCGTTGATTTCCTATTTTAAATATCTTTGATTTCTGCCTAGGTTTTAACTCTTGATTAATTTGAATTTAATTTGCTTTCCTTTGTATAGTTTCCTAAGATAGAAGCTTAGATTACTGATTATAGATCTTCTTTTCTAATATATTCATTAAATGCTAAAAACTTCTTTTTAAGCACTGTTTTGCTACATCCCACAACTTTGATAAGTGGTATTTTCATATTTTTTTAGGTTATTTAAAAATATCCCTCGACAGAAGTACTTTTATAACAGGGTACTTCTAATTCATCCCTCCAATCCTTTATACCATTGTCGTCATTTATTACACTCATCTATAAGTTGTAATGACCACATACATTGTTGCTAACATTATTGTTTTGGACAAACTGTTATCTGCTAAATAATAAGAAAAATGCAAGATTTAATTTTCCTCTCATTTATTCCTCGTCTAACACGCTTCTTTTTTTATGTAAATCTGAATTTCTGACCTGCATAATTTTCCTTCTGTCTGAATATTGTCTACTGATATCTTTACAAGCCAGGTCTGTTGGGAACAAATTTTCTCAATTTTTATTTGTCTGAGAATATCCAGAATGTATTTTTTAGATTAGAAGGGTAATTTCATAGAATTCTATGTTGTTGTTTTTTTTTTCTTCAACACTTTAAATATGTTACTCCACTCTCTTCTTGCTTCTATGGTTTCTGGAAAAAAAAATCTGAATTCAATTTTTATCTCTGCTACTTTGTAGGTAATTGTTTTATTTGGCTTTTAAAATATTTTCCCTTTGTCTTTGATTTTCTGCAGGTTGAATATAACATAACTGGTGTAGATGTTCTGATTTTTATCCTGCTCCATGGTCTCTGAGTTTCCTAGATCTGTGGATTGTTGTATGTAATTAATTTTGAAAAATTCTCAGCCATCCTGACATCAAATATCTCTGTTCCATTCTCCCTTCCTTCTCTATTATTCCTATTACATGTAAGTTACACGTTTTGTAATTGTCCCACAGTTCTTGGATACTCTGTTCCATCTTTCTCCTCTTTTATCTCTGCATTCTGTTTTGGAAGTTTGAATTTTCATTTCTTCAAGCTCACTGATTCTACTTCCAGCCATGTCCAGTTTACTGGGGAACCCATCAAAGGCACCCTTCATTTCTGTTTTTTATTTCTGGCAGTTTTCTTTTGTTTCTTTCTTAGACTTTCAATTTGTGTGCTTACAGTAAGCATCTGTTCTTGCATGTTGTCTGCATTTTCCATTAGGGCAGTTAGCATATTAATCATAGTTGTTTTAAATTCCTGGTCAGATAATTCCAAAGTCTCTGCCATATTCCAAACTAATTCTGATGCTTACTCTAGGTCTTGATTCCTTAGTATTTTTCTGTTAGTATACTTGTATTTTCTTATTGAAAGATCAATATGATGCACTGGATAAAAGAAATTGAGGTAAGTAGGTCTTTAGTCTGGCTAGCAGTTAGGCTGTGTTTATTGTTTGCTATAGCTTAATTTTCTTCTGATGTCCTTGCTTTAGTCTTCCCTGTTGTCATTGGGTTTCCCTAGAGACTTCTTAAATATGGTCTGATATGTACAGTTTCTTCTGTTTTAATATCCTGCTATAATACAGTAGCCTTATTGATGTAGTAGAAATGGAGGTGGGAGGAGAGGGGAAGGAGAAGTATTTCATGGTCTTATTTTTAGGTTTCAGTGTTTTTGTGAACTTTTGCCCATTTGGTGACATTCACAAGTGCTTCTCATTTTTTTGTTAACCTTAAGTGAGACAGGAAATGTAGAAGGGGCTAGAATTGGATATTTTCCTTTGGCCTGTGACCTCACAAGTGTTTCTTAACTTTTTTCCTCTCAAGGTGAGACAAGAATGCTAGCTGGAGTTGGAACTGGTGAAATGCCAGTCCCTAGGTGGAACAAGGCTCCAGTAGTTTGTCTCCCTTAAGAGTAGTCAGTTGTATGGAGAATGCTCTGGGTGTACTTAGAAATAGTTGTATTTCCTTTCCCTCTGCCAGATTCACAAGGAGATAATTCTTGGTTCTTCACCGTAAGAACTGAGGGAGTTTCCTGAAGTTTAAATCCATAAAAAGCTCCTATAAGACTGACTCCCTGAACTTCTCACTCTCCTGCTGCTGTACAGTCAGTGTCAAGCAATTCATCAAATTAACATTTAAGTGTCCTTACCAGTTTATGGCTCTAGTAAATTTTGTCCCATGTAAGCCGATTTCAGCTTTGACTCTGAATGTACTGTTTCTCCAGATTTTACGGTATTGGTTGGCCTATGACCTTAGTTTCTGATAGGTCCAAAAAATAGGCCATTTGTTTTTAGTTTGTTCAGCTTTTTCTTATTTAAATTTGGGAGTGATGACTTCTAAGCTCTTTATATATTGCAGCTGACACTAAAATTTTTGACTTTTTATCTATGCTACTTGAGGAATTTTTGACTTTTTATGCTACTTGACAGCTATTTTTCACAAGTCTCTCAAGGCCATTTAAATTCTACTTCTCTTCGATGTTCAGGTACTTGAATTGATCACTGGATAAGCGTTTCTGTGCCACTATAGAGAAAGTGACAGAAAGTGATTGTAATTTTTTTAAATACAACTAAGAGTTATTTAACAGAGATTGTTTGAGCCAGGAATTCTACTTTTAGAATGTTTCCCTAAGGAAATAGCTAAGGATGTGCAAATCAATTTAGCTACAAGAATGTTAATACTCTGCTATTCCTTCATCTATGGGGCTGACTTTAGAAAAGAAAAAACACCTTGGAGAGAGTGCACTCAAAGTGTAGATAAAACAGAAAAACAGAATTGATACAAGCATCAGCAAACACAAGCACCTGTATAATCTTCAGATTTTCAAGATATTTTCTCAATATCTTAGAATTCACCCAGGTAATCTTGCTCAGTGAAACAGGGGAAGAACTATAACTGGGCTGACACAAATAAAAAATACACAAGTGAAATGTATCATTTAGTACTAGAAATTTCCCACAGGGATGTTCCTCACAGAATTGTTTATAATAGGAAAACACAGATATAACCCAAATATGTGAGTATAGGAGATTTGTTAATTTGCGACAAACTCATGAGGTGGAACAGATGTGTTAATTAGTTTGATTTAGTCATTCCACAATGTATCTATATATCAAAACATCATGTTGGACATCATACACTTATATAATTTTTATTTCTCAATGAAAAAAAGAATATTTAAAAAAATGAAACTGTCTGTTTCAGAAACACCTTGTCAGCACTGGAAATTATCCAACTTTTATTTTTGTTCATACGAAAGGTAAAAAATGGAATCCTATTATTTTAATGTATTCTACAATTGTGAGGGAGCCTATCAGTAATGATGTTCTACATTATAATGCAGTAACAAATGGCCCTCAAATCTGGGCAACTTAAAATAACAAAAATACCCAGAACTTTGAGAGGCTGAGATAGGCAAATAGCTTCAGGCCAGGAGTTTGAGACCAGCCTGACCAATATGGCTAAACACTGTCTCTAATAAAAATGCAAAAATTAGCCAGGAATGGTGGCGCACACTTGTAATCCCAGCTTTTTGGGTGGCTAAGGCATGAGAATCACTTGAATCCGGGAGGTAGAGGTTGCAGTGAATTGAGATCACACCACTGCATTCCAGCCTGGGCAACAGAGCGAGACTCTGTCTCAAAACAATAATAATAAAATATATTTATTGTTCACATTGCATGTCTAACACGTCTGTTGAGAGCTTTACTGATGAGGGTTAAAATGATGGAATAGTCACGATCTGAAACATTGCTGGTTACCATGACATGGGAAAAAAATGATCATGACAGATCTCACAGTGGCTCTTAAAAGGTTCCTTCCAGAACTGACAAAAATCTTTTTGAATATTGCATTCAATGAAGCAAGTTACATAGCCATTGCAGGGTTCAAAAGGTATAGGGAAGTGCAAGGCTAAGTGTCTGAAAATTGGACTACAGGAAATCTTGGTTAACAACAGTAATAATTAACAAAAGTCCCAAATCTCTTTGTTCAGTACTACAAACCTTTTTTCTTTTCTGTGAACTAATTCTTTACTTACTCAGCTTTCCATTGGGCTATTCACTCCACTGATTTATAGTATCTCTTTGTTAATTCACAAAATGAGCCTGTAGATTGCCAATCTGTTCTAACTAGCATTTCCAATATGCTGTTTTTTGACTTGTTCATAATATTTTAAAACAGCCTTATTGAAATACAATTCATATACCATACAAAAAGCTGAAATACAATTCATATACAATTCACCAATTCAAAATGTACAATTCAAAGACTTGTAATACACTTAGAGTTGTGCATTCATCACCAAAATCAATTTTGTAACATTTTAAGCCCAAGAAGATACTCTGTGTCCCTTAGTTGTCAGATTGCATTGCCCTAACCCCCAAACCAGAGGTAACAATTGATCTGTCTCAATAAATTTGTGAATTTTGGATTTTTCATAAAATGGAATCATATAATATGTAGTTGTTGTGATTTGTATTGTTGTGTTTTTTTTCTAATTTGGTCTTGAGGTCTCTGTCTGGAGATTGGCTATAAATTCTAGCCCTGCCCTGAATGGGACTCTAAGGGAGGTGGTCTTCAACGTTTACAGTGTGCTTTTCACAGGATGCTTCATCCTGGCAGACAGCCTAATGCCTAAATTTCCAACCTGTGACCAGGTGTTCCTCTCACTGAAAACTTGTTTGTACTGGCAGATACCCTTGTGGCTCTTGTTTGAACTGTGTCCAGTTTATTCCTGCTAAGACAGCCACTTGCAAGGAGAGCCCTGACCAGGAGGATAGTTAGGTTTGGTTGTGTAAGTCAAATGAGGCCCAGAGAAGACAGCGAAACAAAACACATGAAATACAGAATATTTTTATTACTCAGATCTACAAGAGAAGAGGGTTGCCCACAAGGGCCAATGAGAAGTCTGAAGACAGCAGGATGCACAACCAGTGGGTGTTGAGTGGGACAGATCTGTAGGCTGGGCCTTTATTGTGATCAAAGGCATTACCCAAACATGTTTCCTAGGAGGAGTTCAAACTGGCGAGTTTAAAGCAAGTAGGCATCAGTTCCAGGAGGTCACACCATCACTGAGAGGTGATCACTGTGGCATATTTGCATTGTCCATATGGGGTGTGAAGGTCAGTGGGGCAAGTCAAGTAGATTATATCTCTCTGTCTGAGAGGGTAGTGGATATCTGATTGTGTAAGGCAGGTATCTGGATTGACCACATTGAGATAGTGGGAGGAAGTGGAGAATTAGGTGATTAGGACCTGCCTCTGGTATGAGAAAGTTGGAAAGTTAACCCTATATCAAAGGTAGATGCCAGAGCTACGTAAAATTATAGCGATTTACTAAAATGGTTCTTTGTGACTTCTTCCACTTAGCATAAGGTTCTTCCCTGTTGTAGCATTTACTAGTACTTTATTGCTTCTTACTGTTGAAAATTATTCCATTGTATGAATGTATCACATTTTATTTATCTATTCACCAGTTGATGCAAACTTGGGTTGTTGTTATGTATTGTCTATTATTAATAACGCTGCTATGAACATGTGTGTACAACACTTTGTGTGGACATATGTTTTCAATTCTCTTGGATATATGCCTAGGAGTGAAATTGCTAGAACATAAGGTCATTTGTTTGAAGAACTGCCAGACTGCTTTCCAAAACAACTGCACAATTTTACATTCCCACCAGCAGTGTATGAGGATTCTCATACTGCCATATCCTTACCGACGCATCTTATTATCTTTCAATTATTTTCATCCTAAGGGGTATGGAAATGTTTGGGGGTTTTGATTTGCATTTCCCTGATAGCTCATGATATTGAGCATCTTTTCGTGTGCTTACTTGTAATTTTTATATTTTCTTTGGAGAAATATTTATCCAGATCTTTTGACCATTTTTATATTGAGTTGTCTTTTTATTTTTGAGTTGAAACACTTCTTATTCATTCTAGATTGAAGTCCCTTGCTAAATATTTGATTTGAAAAATCGCCTCCCATTCTCTGGGTTGAGTTTTCACTTACGTCCTTTGAAGCACAGAAGTTTTTAATTTCACCTCCTTGGTTAGATTTATTCCTGAGTATTTAATTACATTACATGCTACTGTAAATGAAGTTGCTTACTTAATTTCCCTTTCATATAGTTCATTGCTGCTTTCTAGAAACAGCAACCTTCTATTCTGCCACCCTGTTCTGCTCCCTCTCTCTTTCAGCAGTTTGAATATATCATCTCACTCCCTTCTGATTTGCAAGGTTTCTATAAAGAAACCTGCCGATAATTTTATAAAAGCTCCCTTGTATGGGGTAAGTCACTTTTCTACTGCAGGTTTCAAGATTCTCTCCTTGTCTCTTACTTTAGGTGGTTTTATTATAATGTCTCATTGCGGCTCTCTTTCGATTTGTCTTAGTTAGAGATATTTTTAGATGATTGAATTTGTACGTCAATTGATTTCCTCAGATTTGCGAAGTTTTATGGCATTATTTCTTCAAAGAATCACTCTGCTTCTTTCTCTCCTCTCTGTGTGAGATACACATAAGGCATACTTCAGTGTGCTTGATAGTGTCTCAGAAGTCCCCAATGTTCTTTTCACTTTTCTTCATTTTCTTTTCTTCTTGCTCCTTTGACATGATGATTTCAAATAACTTGTCTTCAAGTTTGCAGATTCTGTTTCTGCCTTAAGTCTCCTGCTGAACTCTTCTAGTCAAGTTTTCAGTTCAGTTATTACCTATAGCAGCACCAAAGGTGCCTTTTGGTTCTTTTCTATAGTTTCTACCTGTTTGTTGACATTCTTATTTTCATCATGCCTCATTTTCCTGATTTAGTTTACTTGTCTGTGTCCTCTTTTAGCTCACTGAACATCTTTATGGCAGTCATTTAAAATTATTTGTCAGACAGTGCACAGATCTGTGTTTTCCTCAGGTTGGTTTTTGAAGTTGAATTTTGTTCTTTTTTGTGCTATGTTTTCCTGTTTTTTTGCATGCCTCATAATATTTGACAGGAATTTGGCATTTGAAAAAGCAACTAACTCTCTCAGTGTCCTGGCTTTGTGCAAGGGAAGACAATCATCGATCAGCCTGGTTAGATGTTCTAGGAACTCTCAAATCTTTTCTGATGTTTTGCTTCCCCTGGCGTCTGCCTGCCTGCAGAAGTGCTATTCTAACATACAGTGGTGCTCACCTCTGTTTTTAGCAGCTTCCAAATTATGTCTCCTATCCAATAAGTGCCTCAATTCAGTTGAGAGAAAAACTAATCTTTCAGGCAGCCCCTAGACATGACAGAATAACGGACACATGGTCCATTCTTTTGTTTCCATCTTGAGGGTGGAACTCATTATCATCGGTTTCTTCCTAGTTGTACTGTGCTATGCTGTGTAGGGAAAAAGTCACAAATGGGCATTGAAAACACCATGATTTTCCTCACCCCTTTTGCTGGAATCCTTTCTTGATTTTACATTGACCTGGGTTGTCTCTCTTCTCAGTTGTCCTCTAGAGTTTAACACAGGTACTCTGGTTTATATACTGCTGTTAAATTGGAGTGTTTGTTAGAGGGGGAGGGCTTGAAGCTTCCTAGTCTGCCATCTTGCTGATGTCATTCCACTCTTTTTTTTTTGAGACAGAGTCTCGCTCTGTCACCAGGCACCAGGCTGGAGCACACTGGCGCGATCTCGGCTCACTAAAACCTTCGCCTCCCCGGTTCAAGCAATTCTCCTGCCTCAGCCTCCCAGGTAGCTGAGACTACAGGTGCACGCCACCACACCCAGCTAATTTTTTTTGTATTTTTAGTAGAGACAGGGTTTCACCATGTTGGCCAGGATGGTCTCGATCTCGACCTCGTGATCCACCCGCCTTGGCCTCCCAAAGTGCTGGGATTACAGGCTTGAGCCACCGAGCCCGGCCTGTCATTTCACTCTTGAGATTTTGTATCTTCTTTAGTCAGCTCCATCCCCTTTTCTGTTATTGTCACAAATTATAACTTTATACATTGCATGTCCAAAACATACATTAAATATTGATATTTATACATTTGTCTTTTAGGTCATACAAAGAATAAAAAAGTGGAGTTAGAATCCAAAATTCTAACAGTACTGGCTTTTGATATTACTTACGTATTTATATTTGCTAGAGATCTTTGTTTCCTCATACAGCTTTGAATTATTTATTTCTTTTTGTTTAAATCTCCATGGCTCTCTTTATAATATCTTGCATGGCATATCTAATGAAAATAAACTCCCTCAGCTTTTGTTTATCTGAGAATGCCTTAATTTATCCCCATTAAAAAATATTTTTGCTGGACATATAATTCTCACTTGACTCTTCCCCCAGCACTTAGATGATATAAACCCAACACATTCTGGCCTCCAGGTTTCTGATGCCAAACTGGCTGACAGTCTTATTGACAATCACTTGTATATGATCAGTCACTTCTCTCTTTCTGCTTTTAAGATTCACTCTTTGTTTTTCAGTAATTTGATTATGATGTGTTTTAGCATATGTCACTATGTTTTGTCCTGTTTGTAATTCATTGAGCTTCTTGGATTTTTTAATTCATGTGTTTTATCTAATTTGGGAAGTTTTTAGCCATTATTATTTTTTGCATGATCTCTGTCCCTTTCTCTCTTCTTCTCTTCATAATATTCCCATAATGTGTAAGTTGTTCTGTTGTTCTGCTGTATCATGTCCCACAGGTCCCTTAGGCTCTGTTCACTTTTCTTCATTTTTTCCCCTTTCAGTTCCTCAGACTCAATTTAAAAGGTTCTATCTTCTAGTTCTCTGATTCTTTTTTTTTTTTTTAAATGAATGAGAGGTTCTTATGTTGCCCAGGCTGACCTCGAATGCATAGCCTCGCCTTCTTAAGTGCCAGGACAACTGGCCTGAGCCACGGAGGCTCCCCAGTTCTCTGATTCTTCATTCTGCTTGCTGAAATCTGCTTTTGCACTATTTGAATGCATTTTGAGTTTAGTTATTGTATACTTCAGCTCCAGAATTTCCTTTTACTGCTTCATTCATAATTTCTATGTCTTTATTGATACTGCCATTGTGTACATACACCATTTTCCTGTCTTTGTTCACGTCTTCCTTTAGCACTTTGAGCATATTTAAGACCACTGTTTTAACCTCTCTGTCTAGTAAGTCTGCATCTGTACTTCCTCAGGCATTTTTATTTATTTTGTTTCTTGTAATAGGCTATACTTTTATGTTTCTTTTCATGCCTTGTGGCCTTTTGTTAAAGAGTGCACATTTGGATAATATAATGTGGCAACTCTGGAAATTGAATTGTGTACCCCCTTCCCTAAGGTTTTCTGGGGTTTTCAAAATTGTTGTAACATGTCTCTGTGCCAGAAATCAGCATTGGGTAGAAGCTTAAGGTCTTCTCAGATATTTTCTGGGACTGTATCTTTCCTTGGGCATACACAGTGCCTTTCTAAATTACCCTGTATATGCAGTTGTTTTTGAACATCCAAAAAAAAAAAAATGATGAGGCTCCCTGAAATCTTCTGGAAGCCACTTCAGCTGGTGAGGGGTAAAACAACAGTTGCCAGGCTTATTTACCTGCACCTCAGCAATCAGAATCAGCTATCCACAACAGAACACAAA
This sequence comes from Cacajao melanocephalus, assembly GCA_963573385.1. Classification (NCBI taxonomy): domain Eukaryota; kingdom Metazoa; phylum Chordata; class Mammalia; order Primates; family Pitheciidae; genus Cacajao; species Cacajao melanocephalus. Next base: position 8,661 of record CAUYLG010053572.1, on the reverse strand, counting down.
ACGTTGATATTTGGAGGACAATGGCCTTATTATGCACTGTAACTCCAACAAGCCATGCCAGAGACACAGGTTGCTGTCCCTACACTGACATGGGGCTTGGAAGGGGGCTGGAGTATAAGTAGCTCCTATTGCACTGACAGCTAAAAATGACTGATAATCACTACAATTTACCAGCAAATTTTTCCTCCTGGAAGCTGAAAGAGTTCAAGTAGAATCAAGATTTCCAAAACAGTCACATCAGACAGTTTCTAGTTTCCTGAAGTACAATTGTTGTCTACATGGAGAGATGGATTCTTAACACTTCCTACGCCACCATTTTCCCTGTCATCACTCTCCAAATATGATTTTTTTGAACAATCCATCTTTTGCCCACAGTTATGCCATTTTTGTCATATGTTAAATATCTCTATTTTGGTCAGTTGGTATATTCTAGTCTGTTCTGTTCTATTATTAATTCATCACCAAACTAATTATTGTAGCTTCATGATAAACAGTTACATATTTAAAGTCTGATATCATATTTTAATCTCTTTAAGGTAGTGCTACACTAGAAGAAGAATGAAACAGTAAAAGACAGTAGTGAAATCCATGATCCCTTCTAATTTTCATGGTCACTATCAAATTATGTCTGTGCATTTTATCACTTTAACCCAGTGTCTAGCATGGTGCTGATTATATAATTACTACTCAGTAGGAAGATAAAGATTTCTGGGCTTTGTCTTTCAAATAGCAGCTCTTCATCTATGAAGTAGATGTCCTGGCTTCGACAGGATGGAAAGGTATAGACCCTGAGGACTCTTCCCTGTTGTCTCTTTTGCTGTCCTCTACAGATACTAAGGGCCCAAACCTAACTCTTTGCTTTATTGGTGTCATGCAATGCTAGGTTTAGAAAATGTGAAGCAGTTTTTGTTACACTTATAAAATTATCCAGAGAGAAGGGAAGCCACTGATATCTAATATTTGAGTATAAGCCTAATTAGGTGGATACACTGTGATATGTTTTGGTTGTGTCCCCACTCAAATCTCATCTTGAACTGTAGTTCCCATAATCTCCACGTGTTGTGGGAGGGACCCAGTGGGAGGTGATTGAATCATGGTAATTGATTATCCCCATGCTGCTGTTTTTGTGACAGTAAGTAAATTCTTGTGAGATCTAATAGTTTTATAAGAGGCTTTTTCCCCTTTGCTCAGCAGTTTTCTCTCCTGCCACCTTGTGAAGAAGGATGTGTTTGCTTCCCCTTCTGCCATGATTGTAAGTTTCCTGAGGCCTCCCAATCCCTGCAGAACTGTGAGTCAATTAATCCTCTTTTCTTTATAAATGACCAAGTCTTGAGTATTTCTTCATAGCAGCATGAGAATGGACTAATACATACTGTCCCTTTTGATTATCATCTGCTTTCCTTTTAGAAGCTCTTACAGCTCCCTAGTATTGGTGGTTTAATTGATACCTATAGCACTTATTAGTGTTACCATTAAGATAAACTGTCAGTCGCCTCTTTTGCTGTTAGCATGAAATAATAAACAGAGACTGCCTAATAGCTTAAGCTGTGAAAAACATTCTCATATACACATTTTGTCTTATTCCACCTGTCCACTTAATTTCCTAATGATATATTTCTGAAAGTGAAAGCACTAGACATAAAAGTATGAACATTTTATGTTCATTGATACTTACTTAAAATTATTCTTGCATAAAAATCATACCATATTGCAGTCTTTAGAGAAGTTATCTACACACCTGTTTACCCATCTTCCCTGATTTCATGTGTCAAATAATTGAAATGAAAAACTTCACAAATGTCATAGATGAAAACCAGTATTTTTTTTTCATTACATGTAAATATGAAGATAGCTTAACATTTTAGTTGGTCAGTCTTTATTTCTTATTTTATTACAATTCTTTTCATACCCTTTACTCATTTTGCTTTACTTGTCCTCACATGTTCCTTAAGATTTACGCTTCCTTCTCCATGCACAGACATGTACACACACAGTCCTTTAGGACCTTGTGTTGTAGTCATAATATCTGAGAGTGAAGAAAGAGGGCAAACCTATTTATTCTGTGTAAGAATGAGTCAGATAGTGCACAGAAAACATATACTTTGACAAATGAAAATTAAAGTATCTATTCATGTCTTTTGTCTACTTTTTAAATGGGGTTACTTGGCTTTTGCTTGTTGATTTGTTTAACATCTTTATAGATTCTGGATATTAGACCTTTGTTGGATGCATAGTTTGTGAATATTTTCTCCCATTCTGTAGATTGTTTGTTTACTCTGTTGATAGTTTCATTTGCTATGCAGAAGACTTGCCAATGTCAAGAAGAATATTTCCTACATTTTCTTCTAGGATTTTTATAGTTTGATATCTTACATTTAAAACCTTACTCCATCTTTAGTTAATTTTTGTATATGATGAAAAGTAAGAGTCTAGTTTCATTCTTTTGCATACGACTCACCAGTTATCCTGGCACCATTTATTGGATAGGGAATGCTTTCCCCATTGCTTGTTTTTGTCAAGTTTGTCAAAGATCAGATGGTTGTAGGTATGCAGCTTTATTTCTGAGTTTTCTATTCTGTTCCATTCACCTATGTGTCTGTTTTCGTACCAGTACCATTATATTTTGGTTACTGTAGCCTTATGATATAGTTTGAAGTCAGCTAGTGTGATGCCTCTAGGTTTGTTCTTTTTGCTTAGGATGGCTTTGGCTATCTGGGCTCTTTTTTGCTTCCATATGAACTTTAAAATAGATTTTTTTCTAATTCTGCAAAAAATGAAATTGGTAGTTTGATAGGAATAGCATTGAATCTGTAAGTTACTTTGGCCAATATAGCCATTTTTATGATATTGATTCTGCCAGTCCATGAGCATGGGATGTTTGATTTCCATTTATTTGTGTCATCTTTGATTTATTTCAGCATGTTTTATAGTTATCCTTGTGGAGATCTTTCACCTCTTTGGTTAGCTATATTCCTAGGTATTTCACTTTCTTTGTGGATACTGTAAATGTGATTGCATTCTTGATTTGACTCTGAGCCTAGATGTTATTGGTATATAGAAATATTCAAAAGAAGACATAAAAGCAGCCAACAAACATGGAAAATGCTCAGCATCATTAATCATCAGTGCAAAGCAAATCAAAACTACAATGAGATATCATCTCATACCAGTCAGAATCACTATTAAAAAGTAAAAAAAAAAGAGAAAAAACCAAAACAAACAAACAAACAAAAACAAAACTGATGCTGGCAAACCTACAGAGAAAAGGGAATGTTTAGACACTCTTGGTAGGAATGTGAATTAGTTCAGCCACTATGGAAAGCAGTTTCACAGTTTCTCAAAGAACTTTAAACAGAGCTACCATTCAATCCGGCAATTACATTACTAGGTATATACCCACAGGAAAGTAGATCATTATACAAAAAGACACATGCACTTGTATGTTCACTGCCACGCTATTCACAATAGCAGAGACATGTAATCAATCTAGGTACACAACAATGGTGTATTGGATAAAGAAAATACAATACATATACACCATGGAACACTACACAGCCATAAAAATGAATGAAATAATGACATGTGCAACAACATAGATGGAGCTGGAGGCCATAATCCTAAGCAAATTAATGCAGGAATAGAAAACCACATACTGCGTGTTCTTACATAAGTGTAAGTGGGAGCTAAACATTTCTACACACAGACATAAACATGGGAACAAAAGATACTGCAATGACTAGGCAGGGAAGGAAGGAAGAAGGTGGGGTGTGGGTTGAAAAACTACCTATTGGGTACTATGCTTACTACCTGGGTCCAATATACCCATATAACAATCCTACACATGTACCCCCTGTATCTAAAATAAAAGCTGAATTTAAAAGAAAAGAAAAGGCTGTTTATATTAGTTTCCTATTGCTGATGTAACAACTTTCTGTATAACAGGAAGCTTAAAACAACATAAATTAATTATCTTACAGTTCCGGAGGGAAGAAGTCCAAAATCACTATTGCCAATCTGAAATCTAGGTATTGGCAGGGCCACACTATCTCCAGAGGTTCTTGGGAATAATTCCTTTCCTACCTCTTCTGGTGGCTGCTGGCATTAATTAGCTTGTGTCACCAAATGTTACCTTACATGGCAAAAAGGGTCTTTGCAGATGTAATTAACTTAAGGATTTTAAGATAGGAAATTATCTTGGACTATCAATAGGGCATCTCTGCCTCTTTGGTCACACTGCCTTTTTTTCTGTGTGAAGTTTCCTTCTGCCTGTCTCTTATAAAGACACTTATGATTACATTAAAGCCCTGTTGATAATCTAGGATAATCTCCTATCTCAAAATCCTTAAGTTAATTATATCTGCAAAGACCTTTTTTTTGCCATATAAGGTAACATTTGTAGTTTCCAGGAATCAGGATGTAAGTATCATTTGGGAAACAATTTTTCATCCTACTACAATGTTCATTATTGCATTATTACATGGAAAAAATGATAATAATTTTAAATGGTCACCAATATGAATTGGCTCAATCATGTCAAAATCATAGGCTGAAAAGCTATGTGACCATTTAAATGAATTATCCTGAAAAGAATTTTTTTTTCTATCAAACTTATATAAAAATGAAAAATATAAAGGATAGCCAGTATTTTAAAAGGTATAGGAAATCAGACTTTGTAATACATTGTTGGCAGGAATGTAAATTAACACTAACATTCAGAAGATTTGAAATAAACAGTAAAATACAACGTTCAGGCCTTCTGGTAAAAGTTTTGGTCTAGATCTTTTCATGTAGATATACTTCTTTCTCAAGTCCAAGTTGTATAAGGAGAAGGTTTACTGCTGTAGGTAGTTTGCAGTAGTGAAAATGGGAAACAAGTACAATGTCCCTCACTCAGGGGAATGATTAAGTAAACCTCCTATAGAAATGAAAATTAGGCAGTCTTTTAAAATAAGAGATGAGATTTGTATATGAAATGAAAAACAGGAAAGATACATTGTTAACTTTTTAAAAAGGAATGACAAATTAGATACATTGTTAACCTAAAAATCCACAGTATTTTCTATAAGGAGGAAGAAGGGAAGATCCATAGGATGTATACTTCTGTATTGTTGGATTTTATTTACAACAAGCATTTATTATTTTTGTTGCCAGAAAACAATGATTGAGTTTAAAACATGGGGTATATTGTGAGGCATATTGAGACATTTTGTTCTCACCTTTGTGAAGACACAGTTTCTTTGTTTACAAAATGGAAAACCTCATAGCATTGTCCTGAAAATGTAATGTGTTTGTGAGAGCCAAGCCTGATTCACATTTAACCCCAAGATGTTAATGAGGTTGTTGTAAAATATTTTTATTATGGTTCAGTTGTAAGCATTTTATAAGCTCAATCTGACTTCTTTAATGAGTAAATTATTTTCAAGACTGCCTAAATTTCAAAACTTTTTTTTGTTTCTAGTTGTCATTTTGTGATTGATTCCTAACTTACTTGCATTATAGTCAAATAATGTGATCTATATAACAATCCTTTGAAATATGTTGAGATTTGTTCTATAACCCTTTCTGTGGTCAGTTTCAATAAAATGTTCCATTTTTGTTTTAAGGAATGCATATTCTGCAATTGTTAGGTGCAGTGTTTTACATGCATTCATGAAATCAAGCTTACTGTGTTGTTGAAATCTTTTATCACTTGTTTTTTGCTCCTTGATGTAACAATTTTAAACTTTAACTCTCCCACCACGATCATGGACATATCTATTTCAGGTAATTCTTTGAATTTTTGTTTATATATTTTAAAGCTATATTTTTAGGTAAACAAAAAATTTGTTAGGTATTCTTGATGAATTAAATATTTTATCATTATGAGGGTAACATCTTGATCAAACTCTATTTTTTCAAATTTAGTAAAGCTACACCAGGTTTTTAATTAGCATGGTGTATCATTTTTAATTAACATACTTTCAATCATTCTGTATCTTTGTTTCAGGAATGTCTTTTGTAAACCAAATATACTTGGATTCTTTTTTGCATCCAGTCTGAAATTCCTTGTTCGTTGAGTGTTACATTTTTATAACAAATAATATATTCAAATGTATTTCCATTTTATTTTGTGCTTTCTACCTTCCTAACCTCATCTGCTTTTTTTCTCCTTTCTTTATTTTGAATTGATTTGAGTAGTTTTCCTCATTCCATATTTAAAAAATCTGCTACTTCAAAAATGTTATACCCTACTTCTATTACTTTAGTGATTAATTACTGCATATATTTTTATCTAAAAAAATTAAGGCAAATCACTCTTATAACCCTCCTCCCATACTCACGACACTTTGAACTCAAATCATCCCCTCGACTTACATTATTGTATTGTAATATATGTAATTTTTGCCATGTTTTTATCTTACAAGATATCACTGTTTTAAGTCAGTATTACTTTAGATTTATGTGTCTTTACTACTTTTGTTGCTGTTCACGCCTCCTTGCATCTCAAATCTTCACCTTTCCGCCAAAGTAAAATTTTAAAATTCCTTTTTGTAAAATTGTTTTTGGCAAACCCCTCTATTGCTATTTATCTAAAAATGGTTTTATTTCAATCTATTTTTTTCATTTTTAAAAAAATTATAAACATCTTAGACCATACATAAAATAGAAAGAATAATAATCACCTATATACTCACCTGGATTCAATAATTATTACTATTTTGAGATATACATCTATACCTAGATCTTGCTATTCATCATTTTTAATATTTTTTTTGCTAAACAATTCAAATTAAATTACACTGTAACATGTAATCCCTAAATAATTTGTTATGAATCTTCAAAATATAAGAACAGTCTCCTAAATAACTAAAATGCCACTGTAACTCTCTTAATAAGTTTAACTATAATTCCTTAGATATGAAATACACTCCATATTTAAATTTTTCAAATTGTTCCAAAATGTGGCTTATAGCTCCCTTTACAAACCATGTTCCAATCACAGATAACACTTTCTATTAGCTATTAGTTATTGATACTTTTTTTAGCTGTCTGGATGACTAGGAAGTTATTGATATATTTCTTAAATCTTATTTAATCTACAACAGTTGTTCCCTTCAACTTTTTTTGGTGACACTGACTTTTTTAAGTTCCCAGGCTGATTGTTTTGCATAATGTCCACATTCAGGATTTGTCTGATTGAATATTTATAATTTATTTCACCTGTTATTCCTTGCTGTGTATTTCCCACTTCCTAAGAGTTAGCTGAGAAGGCTAGATTCATGATAATCATTTTCTCCCTCTTATTCTCTGGAGGTAGGATTCTAGATTAACAGGTTTGTTTCTTTTACATTTAGTACTTAATTTGGTTGTTTTCTGTTTTTCACTACTACTATTGATTATCAGCTGCATGTATAACTGGTATTACTTTGAAGGCAATTTATTTTTCCTTAGCTCCTATTAATATTCTGTATATGAGTTTACTGTACCCAATTATTCTATGATGTGTTAAGTGTATGCATCTTGTTATTCAGTTGCTTGTGATTCACTGGGGTTTTTCATGTGGTTCTGTCTTTCATCAGTTCTAAAAAATCCTCAACCATTGTCTCTTCAAATGGTGCCTCTGCCTCATGTTCTCTTTCCTTTCTACTTGTAAGATTTTGTATCTTAATGCTAACTGCAGAATAAATTTCAATTCTAAATTCCACTTAAACTCCTCTTTATTTGGTTTTAATATTCTTTATGGTTTCCATTTCAATTAGTATATCATTTTTCAATGCAAAATATTTATATTTAATTTTACAATATATTTGGATTTTTTGTTGGTACTTTGTTAATAATTTTAATGATTTTTCACTTAGGAGCCTATTATAATATTTTATATTACATGTTATAAAAATTCTAAAATATGAGGTTCCTGGGAATTTTGATTCTTCAGGAACTTGATCCTATGATTTAATTTACTCTAGAGTGTTTTGTGATTTTTAACTATGAGGTACTTATTTTCCTTTAAATTTCAACTGTAGGAATTCTTTATGTCCTAAGGTGAAGGTAGGTAATTCCAGGGATTTGCTTGTCTCAGTAATGTACCTAGGCTCATTACTTGTTTGGGACTTCAAAATTATCTACGTAATATTCATTTGACCAGTCAATTAATGTGAAATAGAACTTCACCTCTGTGTGTGGGTAGGCTTATGTTTAAAATTTCTCAAGTGAGTGACATCACTGAAAATGGCAGAGGAGGAAATTCCAAAACTCCATTAAAGAAAAAACAATCAGAATCAAATATTTTGGATGATAGATTATAATTTAAGAATTACAATAATAAAGGAAACACTTAACTTTTAAAAGGTACTAAATTTCAATGAGAGAACATTATGGCATCTTAACTGCCTACAACCTACACAATCTAGCTAGGAGGCAGCCATAGGAACAGCTGCTTGTGTTCATGGTGTGGCTTGCTGGAGCCAGAGAGGCAATTTGGACAGTGTTCTCACATAAATGTGGTTTTGTGTTTTGACCTGTCTGAAGGCTCCCAGAGGGGTTAACTCAGAGGTTGTTTTTTTTTTTTTTTTTTTTTTTTTTTTTTTTTTTTTGTGAGGGATTAAAATTTTTTTTTAAATATTAAAATAAAAAAAAAAAAAAGGAAAAAAACAGGTTTAAGATAAAAAAAAAAAAAACACA
>CAUYLG010053571.1:0-18682 GCA_963573385.1 Cacajao melanocephalus | reverse complement strand
AGTGGCTGGTACTGGTTGTTCCTTTCTATGTTTAGTGCTTCTTTCAGGAGCTCTTGTAAGGCAGGCCTGGTGGTGATGAAATCTCTGAGCAATTGCTTGTTCATAAAGGATTTTATTTCTTCTTCACTTATGAAGCTTAGTATGGCTGGATGATCCATTTGTTTTGTTGCTGTTGCTCCAGTGTTTCTCTTTTATAGCCTTCTTTTGGCTTATTTGAATTTTTCTAATTATCCCTTAATTATTTGCCTATTTTCTTTTTGGTGTTCTTAAAATTATTATTCCTATTATTATTATAATTACTTTGAGACAGAGTCTTGCTCTGTCACCCAGACTGGAATGCAATGGTGCAATCTTTGCTTACTGCAACCTCCTCCTCTTTTTTTCAAGTGATTCTCCTGCATCAGCCTCCCGAGTAGCTGAGATTACAGGCAACTGCCCCCATAGCCAGCTAATTTTTGTATTTTTAGTAGAGACAGGGTTTCACCATGTTGGTCAGGTTGGTCTCAAACTCCTAACCTCAGATGATCCACCTGCCTTGGCCTCCTAAAGTGCTGGGATTACAGGCGTGAGCCACTGTGTCTGACTGCTTTCTTTGAATTATTACTTCTTTAAGAGGTAGCTCTGGAAACTGTAACCTTCATACAAACCTTTTAGCAGACTATTTAGAATTAATATTGTATCACTTAACAGAAAAGATAGAAACTTTAGGAGCAAATAAGTTCTTTTTCCCCAAGAACTATTATATTATAGTGGTTATGTGCATTCAATCTATATGTATTTTAAAAACTTACCAGCAAATATTAACTACATTTTAAATGCATTTTAATTTTTAAACTTTAAGAAAAAAATTAGTATTTTATGTGTTTCTAACTATTTCTGTTGATCCTCTCTCATCCCTGAGTATCCAGTTTGCCCTCTAGTGTTAATTCTTTTCAACCTGAAGAATTCCTTTTGCATTTTTGTATGTATCAAGTCAGCTGGCAATTGACTTCATATAAAAATATATTTATTTTGCTTTTATATAGAAAGAATATTTCATTAGCTATAGAATTTTATTCTCACATTTTTTCCTTAAATTTTTTTTTCAGTTTTCTATCATTTCGTGTTTCTTGAATGGCATCTGTAGTCATTTATACTAATGGATACATTGTAATATGTGTCATGCATTGTGTCATTTTACTCTAGCTGCCTTCAGATGATTTTATTTATTTTATATTTATATTGTTTTTATTAAGATATGTCTAAAAGTGATTTTTAAAAAAATTATTGCTTTTTGTTTACTGATGTTTATAGTACACACAACTGAGAAATAAAATACACATCCTTCTCAAGTGTGCATTTAACATTAGCCAAAACAGATGCTATTCTGGGAGAAACTTTGAAAAATTTAAAAGACTAAAAGTCATGCAAAGTATGGTTGTTATAGTAATATATTTAAGTTAAAAATCAGTAATAGAAAGGTAACTGGAAAATCTTCAGTTTTTTTAAAATTAACAAAAATATTCTAAGTCACTCATGACTCAAGAATAATTCTCAACATAAACTTGCAAATATTTTGGAATGAATGACAATGAAAATGCAACATAGCCAAATGTGCAGAATTCTTCTAAAGCATTGTTTAGAGATTTCTTTTGGTCTCAAATGCATATAGTAGAAAAAGAATTGTCTTAAATCAATAAATAAAATTTTCACCTTAGGAAACTAGAGAAAGAATAGAGGATTAAATTCAAAATTAGTAGAAAGAAGAAACAGGCTGGATGCGGTGGCTCATGCCTGTGATCTCAGCACTTTGGGAGGCTGAGGCAGGAGGATCACCTGAGGTCAGGAGTTCAAGACCAGACTAGTCAACATGGTGACACCCCGTCTCTACTAAAAATACAAAACTTAAGTAGGCGTGGTGGTGGGCACTTGTAATCCCAGCTACTAGGGTGACAGAAAAAGAAGAATTGCTTGAACCCAGGAGGTAGAGGTTGCAGTGAGTCAAGATTGTGCCATTGCACTCCAGCCTAGATGACAAGAGTGAGACTCCATCTCAAATAAATAAATAAAAACAACAAAGAAATTAAATCTTGAGATGAAAATAATTAAATTGAAATAAGGAAAGAATTGAGAAAATCAAAACAGAAAGAATGTTAGTTCTTTGTTAAAACATCTATAAAACTGAAAAACTTCTAGACAAACTGAGCAAGTAGACAAGGAGATAAGACAATAACCAATATCAGAAATAAAGAGGGGCCACCACTATGGGCCACACAGCCATTAAAAGTATACTAAGGTGTGCTAATTTTCTATGGTGATAAATTACCACAAACTTACTAGGTTACAGCAGTAGATATTGATTCTTATGGTTGAAGAGATCAGAAGCCCTCAAACCAAGCTGTCAGCCAGACTGAATTCCTTCTGAGGACTCTAGCAGAGAATCTGTTTTCTTGCCTTTTTAAGATTCTGGTGGTTGCCTGCAATCTTTTGACCTGTGCTTCCATTTTCATATTGCTTTATCTTTTTTTATTTCTGATGTCACATCATGTTTCCTAATACCGACTCTACTACCTTCTTCTTTCTCTTATGACAACCCTTATGATTAAGTTGGTTTCCCTGGATAATTCAGGATAACCATCTCATCTCAAAATTCTTAATTAAATTACATTGGTAAAGTCAATTTTGCCATATAAGATTGTATATTCACAGGTTCTGGAAATTAAGATGTGGATATCTTCAGGATATTCTGCCTGTCATATAAAGAAATCTGCAAAAAGCTCTTTGCTTATAAATTCCACAAATAGTTGAAGTGAACTAATTTAAAAAAAGGCACAAATTGTGAAAACTCACTTAGGCAGCAAATAGGCTGAATAGTCCTATATCTACTAAAAAATTGGATTTGTAGAAAAGATCTTTCAATCAAAGAAATCTTCAATGGTGAAAATTTTCAAACACTTTAGGGAGAATTACAGCACATTTACAAGCAGCAACTTTCAGAAAAAATGAAACAGTATTTCCAAATAAACTTTATAAGGCTAGTATTACATAAATATCAAAATGAATACAGAAATTACAATACTAGGAAACTCTAGAGCAATAATATTTATTAACATAAACTCAAAAATACTTAGCAAAATGCTAATACATTTATTCTATCAACATATAAAAATAATTTTGAACAATAGTTTTTCCCATAAATGTAATTCAAAATATTAACCAAAAAATGATATGGTGATCTCAAAAGATTTGGAAACATTTGACAAACTTTAACATTCATTCATGGTAAAAATTCTCAGCAAACTAGGAATACAGTGGAACTTTTTTTAATCTAATAGAGGGTATCAATAAAATCCCTTTAGCTGTGATATTACTTAATAGTATAAGACTGGATGCTTAGAGACTGATTACTCTCTACGGCTGAGAAAAACGTTCCTATTCAGAATTGTATGTTAAGTTTTAACCAGTTTAATAAGACAGAAAAAGAAAAAGAAGCCACAATAAAAAGGAAGAAATAACTGTTTCAACTGACAGGTGACGACGTTATTGTATGCACAGAAAACCGGAATAACTCATAAAAAATTCTAAGATGTTACACATAAGTTTTCCATGGCTGCAGAGTGTGAGGTAACATGCAAAAAATAATTATTTTGTTATACACTAGCAATGAGGCAATTATTTCAAATTATACAACTAATACCATATAGAAAAGCTCCCAAAACTAAAATACTTAGATATAAATAAAAGTTTTCATGATATATACACTAAAAACTAGAAAACACTGATTTTAAAAAACCTAAATACTGTATGGAGAAGTATAGCATTTTAATAGATTTTAAGATTTTATATTGTTACATTCAATGTAATGTTAGTAAAAAAATCTCAGTAGGCTTTTTACTCACAGTACACTTTTTGAAGACTTACCCTAAAGCTTTACTAATAAAGAAACTGTTGAGTCTTGAATTAAACTTTTCTTCTGCAGTGTATTTGACTTTGTCTGCAATGGATGTGAAGGTACTATCAACCAAAAATTTCTTCTAAATTATGTTTCTCCTTGAGGTTTGAGATCATAAATCCAGGTGGACATTAATGTGCAATATAAAATATAAATTAGTGGTTGAAAAATTTCATGATTTTTTTTCTTATTCTCCCAAAGCCAAAATTGAAGCATGCATGTATTACAAGTGACTACCTAGCTCCACTCATTGAGGATTTTGTAATTTTGAAGCCTTAGCTCCATTTAGATGTCCCAATCTAAACTTTAATTCTGCTTACAAATTTAGCTTTGTCATTTGAGCCTTTTATGTTGACCCTTTGGTAAATCCCAACCTCTAGACAGCCAGGGATCAGTAGACATACACAATACAAATGCTATTTTTAAAACTGCTTTATCCTTATAAATTTGCAATTTAAAAATTGTTTCCATTAAATTATATTAATTTTGCATCATATCAACTTTAAACACATATATTCCAACAGCTACACATATTATGTAGAAGTTTCACAAAAGTTTCAGTTCACTATGTTTTGAGAAATGGCAGTCCATACCTTTCCTTTTAAGGAAATCTAAAAATTTCTCTAAGGCATATAACATAAATATAAAAGGGTACGTGTGTGTGTGTGTGTGTGTGTGTGTGTGTGTGTGTGTGTGTGTCTGTGTGGTATGTGTATAATAAGCAATAGTTTTTTTTTTTTCTTTAATAATCTTTTACTGTAACAATCAAGTCAATTTAATTATTTTTGACTTAGGACATGGATTTTAAATTCTGTAAAATAATTTTCTTATTTTTGATGGCTAAATGTTAAAGATGATAGAATAATTTTATTATTGCTCATCAAATCAAGAGTTGCTTTTTATTCTTCAAATGTACTTCTTCAAATATACATTTATTCTTCAAATATTGGAATGAAATCACTTCTATAAATTGAAGAAGTTGATATGTTAAACTATCTCTTCCCCAAGCAAAGTTTATTTTAAAAAGATTTTGTACTTGCTAGAAAGTGCCACTCTATTATTTTGGAAAATTGTGTTATGCTAATGAACAATAAAAAATGTTTTTATTCATTCAATAGTAGGGAAAATGAATGTATCATTTGAATACAAATATGTCATTTTATCAAATATAAATGTGTGAAATTCTTAACATTTTATTTTTTGATGACATGCATTTCCATTTAAAAAAAGAATTAATACTATATAATTATAGCACAAAAAGCAATGTTGCTTTTTATTAGGCATTCCTGTCAGATAAACGATGTCTTAGGAGTGGTAATATAGTTTGAGCGTAGCTACGGATTACATACAAAACTTGTCTTGAAATTTCATTCCTGTATTACCCATATTTTATTTACTTGTAATGTACATTTTATCTGGGCCAATTATAGACTAAGTCAGTCAGAGAGGTACTATGTAATCCAGTCAATACAGAGAAAGTATTTTTCAATATGAAACAATGTTATAGTGTATTAAAATGGCACATAACATTCACAAATTGTTTGACAGATGTTTTAAATCTCAGGCTATTTGCTTTCCAATGTGAGAAATCAGTACAGCATTTTAAAAGTAGACTCTATTTATAGTGTGCTAAATGCTACACCTTTGCTCTTGCACACTTTTGAGTTTTATAAAGTACCCAGGCTTGTAAAACATTCAAATGAGTCTTTGCTTTTGGTTCAGAGCTTTGAAGAAATGGCAGTTCCTCATCTCTGCCAGCTTCATTCAATACTTCTTTTCTGTTTGGTTATTATTATTTTTAATCATTCAGCATCCACAAGTTTGCTTCAGACATTTCCTGGCTACATCTTCTCTTGTTTCTTCACTGGATCATCTTTTCAACCTTCTGCAGCAATAGGGACATTCTTGAAATGCTCATTCATTTTTCTAATTCTTATATCTCTGGATTGTTTCTGATATCACATTTTTTAGGATGCCCCCATACTTATATATCTAATGCCATCAATAAAATTCACCTAAAGGATTCACATCTTCTTTGAAGATTCATGTTTCTTTCAAAATTTTTTCCACTTACTAGTATCCTAATCTTTGTTCATTATATCTATATTCTCCAAAGGCCTGAACTTTCAAATTCATATTTAATGGTACTCTTTTCTTTATATTGTTCACTTTCCCCATTGAATCAGTTACAAGTATATGCTGGTTTTCTCTGAAGAAATTAACAGGCTTCTTTGTCAGCCATTTCCACTGCTCCATCCATATCCAAGTCTCAGGATCCTTCTTTCCTTTAAGTATCATCACTGTGCAATCCATCTTATACCTATTGCTAGTATTGTCTTTCAAAAACAGTTTCGAACATTATCACTTCTCTGTTTAAACATTTTCTTATATTATAATACCCTAGTACCATAGTATGTTACTAGAGATCTTTTATTTACCAAAATTATCTTCAATTGTTGCCTTAGAAACACACCACCCTTCAACCAAATTCTACCTCTGTTGTGTTCCTTTTGTTCCTCTACCACTCTACTTCGATGCCTTTACTTTGTCACTCTCTCTACCTGAAATATACACTTATGGTTGTTTTCTCACTTGTACCTGTTGAAAAATTGATTATCACTTAAGGATAAATACAATGTTACCATCTCCATGAACCTGTTCTGGATATATTAATCAGAAGCAATATCACATGTTGTTTATTAATCCTAAACAACATTTGATGGGATAATGATATTGAACCCATATTACTTCCTCATTAACTCTAAATTCCATATTTTGGGAGTTATTTATACCCACTGCACTTAGAAGAGTAGCATGAATGCAGAAGATGGTCAAAGATTAAGTAAAGCAAGTATCAAGTATCTTTTAGGAAGGAACCTTTGTTTATGGAAGGTTATTGTCACTGTTTCTCAGCTGTATGATTTTGACCCTTTTGTGAAATTGTTGATTTTTTTCAGATGCCTTTTAGCAAAAGAGAAACATACTATTGCCTTACTGAGATAACTTGTAAAGAAAAATTTAAACTAACAAAGACTATCAGTGTTGTTTCTCCACATTTGATCTTCCACCTCTCCTGTTCTTTCCTTTTACATTGGCATGGCTAAATACTGAATGCTAGTACTTAGTAACACATTATAGGTGCTCAAACATTGGCCTTACAATGTGGATCCCTATGTTCTCATTTCAACTTGGCTACTAAAAAGCTGTATGACCTGGAGCAATCAGCTTGCATGTTCCTATTTGTTCTATCTTTAAAATAAGGGATTGGACTTTATTATCTCTTGATTACTTGATTTTGATTACTCAAGATCCTATGATTATTTTTAATGATAAAAGCCAGATTTAAATTTTTATTTGAAATCAAATTTCTCAGGAGTTCACCTAAAATGACACCAAAAAACACAACAATGGATTGAGTTCAACAATCTCCTGCCAAAAGGAGAGTGGTTTATCATAGTCACAGTGAAAGCTGCAACCCTTTTCCAGTTGGGTGAAAGCCACCAAATAACTGGTCTTGCTCAGCCATGGCCACTGCTGACTCAGGCCTTAAAACAGCTAGCAAGTATGAATGCACATATAAGTTATGATTTAGATCTCCTACAACCATTAAATGCCTTTGAAAGTGATGACTGGGGGATACTTCAAGAGGCCAATGCAATTGATTCCTGGAAGTGCTTACAAAGCCAAACTTAATATCTAGTCCTCACTGTAACTGAGTTTCAAATCTATGTATAATTAAACCAAATCTTTGATTTTTCTTATAACAATAAACTATATAGGCATTTACCTAGTGCTGTTCATTCTGAGCTCAGCAAATCTTTATGGAAAAATCAGTTGTATAGCCATTGAAAGCTCTCCAAACTTCCTAATAAAAGGTTGCACACATTTTGCTGTAAGATGCCAGGTTTGGGGAAGTGTAAAACGTATTCTGACAGTTTAATTGAAATAGCTATTGAGCATGAAGGCGAAACACCTGTTGAGAAGGGAAATAAGCAGCAAAAATCCCTACTGAATTTTTCAGACAAAGAAAATCAGAAGGACTCTTTATTCAGTGATAATAAATTCATTAATCAAGTGGGAGAATTGTTATCAGAATTTAGGCATCAATCATTACCGCTGAACTACTGTCCTTTATTGAGCTTTCAGTTGCTTCCTTTGCCTGACTTATGAGAGTGGTATGAGAATCCAACAAGATAGTAGAATATAAAGCTTATATATCTAGAAACACTAGTCATTAAATATCAACTGTTCTCTGAGAGGCATATAGAAATCAGAAGATGTCAATAAGCATATGAATTTTGCATTTCTTTAGAAAAACTAGGTGGGGGGGGCAGTGCAGGAATTCTTGTGTTTCCTTTAGCCTGAATGGCAAAACCATGGAGTGGAGTTACTGTTTCAAGACTTGAGCGTCTATTTTTGCATTGTACTTACTGCCAACCACAGGTAAGCTTCATCATTTCACCAATGGACATTTACACATTTGTTTATGTGATGTTCAAAATAGCTATTACTGGCAATTTTATTTATTTAAAAGTTTATGAGTCTACATATATTTTAAAACATGTTAAAAAATAAAACCACATATCCTCATGCACCTTTTAAATCCCCATTGTTGGTCAAGCTAGAGATTTTTACTACAAGGGTACTAATTTCATACTATTTTGAAATTTCAGGAGCCCTTGTATTTTCTAGATATAAAAAGCAAATATGTGAGGCAGTAACACATATATTAAAATTAATGTTACTAAACAACAATCAAATTTTAACAGTTCAAAACTATAGACTAGAAGGCATATATCTTTCTCATAGATCTTGAATGTAACAGTCAGATTTTATTTTACATAAAAACGTTAAAGAGATAATCATGGCACATTACTTCCAATGTGTTTGATGTGTATATCCTGCCTTACTTTGTAATCTAATTAATTATATCAAACTCAACTGTTGAAATAGCAGTAAATTGTGAAACATAAGGATATTTCTGGAATGTGAACAAAAAAGGACAAGATTTAAAAAATATATATATCCCTCCTTCTGAATTTTCTTTCTTATTTTTGTTTATAATTGACACAGTGTGGGGGTACACTGTGATGTCTTTGCACATGGGATGGGTTTCCTGAATATAGCACACTGATGGGTCTTGACTTTTTATCCAGTTTGCCAGTCTGTGTCTTTTTATTGGGGCATTTAGGTCATTTACGTTCAACATTAATATTGTTATGTGTGAATCTGATCCTGCCATTTTGTTGCTGGCTGGTTGTTTTGCCCGTTAGTTGACTCAATTTCTTCATTGTGTTATTGGTCTTTGCCATTTGGTACATTATTGCAGTGGCTATTGCTTGTCGTTACTTTCTGTGTTTAGTGTTTCCTTCTGGAGCTTTTATAAGGCAGGTCTCGTGTTCATGAAATCTCTCAGTAATTGCTTGTCGGTAAAGGATTTTATTTCTCCTTCACTTATGAAGCTTAGTTTGGCTTGATATGAGCTTCTGGGTTGGAAGTTCTTTTCTTTAAGGATGTTGAATATTGCCCTCACTCTCTTCTGGCTTGTAATGTTTCTGCCAAGAGATCTGCTGTGAGTTTGATGGGCTTCCCTTTGTGGGTGACCTGACCTTTCTCTCTGGCTGCCCTTAGCATTTTTTCCTTCACTTCAACCCTGGTGAATCTGATGATTATATGCCTTGGGGTTGCTCTTCTTGAGGAACATCTTTGTGGAGTTCTTTGTATTTCTTTGATTTGACTGTTGGCCTGCCTTGGTAGGCTGGGGAAGTTCTCCTGGATAATATCCTGGAGAGTGTTTTCCAGCTTGGATTCATTCCCCCATCACATTCAGGTACACCTGATTCATGTTCAAACATGGATTGTATCTTTTCACATAATCCCATATTTCTTGGAGGCTTTGTTCATTTCTTTTCACTCTTTTTTTGCTAGTCTTGCCTTCTCTTTTTATTTCATTGAGTTGCTCTTCAATCTCTGATATCTTTTCTTCTGATTGATTGATTTGTCTATTGAAACTTGTCTTTGCTTCACGTAGTTCATGTGCTTTGTTTTTTAGCTCCATCAAGTTGCTTATGTTCTTCTCTAAGCTGGTTATTCTGGTTAGCATTTTGTCTAACCTTTTTTCAAAGTATTTAGTTTCTTTGCTTTGGGTTAGAACATGTTCCTTTAGCTCAGAGAAGTTTGTTATTACCCACCTTCTGAAGCCTTCAAACTTCTGTCAATTCATCAAACTTGTTCTTTGTTGTATTTTGTTCCCTTGTTGGTGAGGAGTTGTGATCCCTTGAAGGAGAAGAGGCGCTCTGGTCTTTGATGGTTTCATCCTTTTTGTGCTGGTTTCTTCCCATCTTCATGGATTTATCTAGCTTTGGTATCAGGGAGCTGCTTGATGAGGTCACTTGTCTGCCTGTCTAGGAACTTCTGGGATGCTATCCAGTTGCTACATAGGCTTCTTGTGTCTTTTTGTTTACACAAGGAGATTAGGCCTACCTCTTTAAGGGTGGGTGCCCCCCCTTCCGCTGACCTGGAAGTGCTTCTGGGTTGTCAAGGACTCCATCCGGTTGCTTCATAGTCTTTCCGTGTTTTTTGTTTACACATGAAGACTAGGTCAGCCTCTTTAATAGCTGGTGCCCTTTCCTCCATGGAGCTGGATCATTCAGGGTTCAGCTCGGACTGAGGCACTGGCTGCAAAACCCCCAAGTGTTAATGCTTCAACCCACTGGGGTTTGTTGGGGATGGACCCTCCCAGTCACACCATCTGTCTCCCTGCTTTCAGCTGCCTCTCTTGGGGGAAGGGTTCAGTAGCTCAGTCTTCAGGCTCTCCTGGCTGGCTTATGGGTTTATGCTTTTGCTTAGATCTGTGCCAACAATCCATGGCACCTGCCCAGATTATTATTCAACTCTGTGCTTGCAATTCCTGGCACTTGACTGGCAAAGATCCCCTGTTCTGTGGATTGCTGAGGTTCTGGGGGAAGTTCCATATCTGTACCAGGATGCTGGGGGGAATCCCCCAACTAAACAGTCACATGCACTTTCTGGGTGAAGCAGCACCCCTTCCCACCTTGGTCTGCCCTGTCTGGGTTTTTCTTACTGTCTGACCAGTCCCATTGAAATGAGCCTGGTACCTCGGTTGGAGCTAGGAGATCTCTCACTTTCTGCATCTCTCTTGCTGGGTGTTGCACACCAGAGGTGTCTCTATTCAGCCATCTTGTCACCCAATCCTCGAGTGAGTTTCTTAATCCTGAGTTCTAATTTGATTGCACGGTGGTCTGAGAGTCTATTAGTTATGATTTCCGTTCTTTTGCATTTGTTGAGGAGTGTTTTACTTCCAATTATGTGGTCAATTTTAGAATAAGTGCAGTGTAGTGCCGAGAAGAATGCATATTCTGTAGTTTTGGGGTGGAAAGTTCTATAGATGTCTATTAGGGCTGCTTTGGTCCAGGTCTGAGTTGAAGTCCTGGATATCCTTGTTAATTTTCTGTCTCATTGGTCTGTCTAGTATTGACAGTGGGGTGTTAAAGTCTCTCACTATTATTGTGTGGGAGTCTAAGTCTCTTTGTATGTCAATAAGAACTTGCTTTACGTATCTGGGTGCTCCTGTATTGGATGCATATATATTTGGGATAGTTAGCTCTTCTTGTTTCATCAATCCCTTTACCATTATGTGATTCCCTTCTTTGTCTCTTTTGATCTTCGTTGGTTTAAAGTCTGTTTTATCACAGTCTAGGATTGCAACACCTGCTTTTTTTGGATCTCCATTTGCTTGGTAAATCTACTTCCATCCCTTTATTTTGAGCCTATGTGTGTCCTTGCACATGAGATTTGGTTTCCTGAATACAGCACCCTGATGGGTCTTGACT
Source organism: Cacajao melanocephalus (assembly GCA_963573385.1). Lineage (NCBI taxonomy): Eukaryota > Metazoa > Chordata > Mammalia > Primates > Pitheciidae > Cacajao > Cacajao melanocephalus. Next base: position 6,898 of record CAUYLG010053571.1, on the reverse strand, counting down.
TTTTATCCAATTTGCCAGTCTGTGTCTTTTGAATGGGGCATTTAGCTCATTTACATTTAAGGTTAATATTGGTATGTGTGAATTTGATCCTGACATTTTGATACCAGCTGGTTGTTTTGCCCATTATTTGATGCAGTTTCTTCATACTGTCAATGGACTTTACAGTTTGGTATGTTTTTGCAGTGGCTGGTACTGGTTATTCCTTTCCATGTTTAGGGCTTCCTTCAGGAGCTCTTGTAGGGCAGGCCTGGTGGTGATGAAATCTCTCAGCTGTTGCTTGTCTGTAAAGGATTTTGTTTCTTCTTTGCTTATGAAGCTTAGTTTGGCTGGATATGAAATTCTGGGTTGATAATTCTTTTGTTTTAGGATATTGAATATTGGCCCCCACTCTCTTCTGGTTTGTAGGGTTTCTGACAAGAGACTCACTGTGAGTCTGATGAGCTTCCCTTTATGGGTAACCCGACCTTTCTCTTTGGCTGCCCTTAGCATTTTTTCCTTCATTTAAACCCTGGTGAATCTGATGATTATGTGCCTTGGGGTTGCTCTTCTCAAGGAATATTTTTGTGGTGTTCTCTGTATTTTCTGTATTTGAATATTGGCCTGCCTTGTTAGGTGGGGAAGTTTTCCTGGATAATATCCTGAAGAGTATTTTCCAACTTGGTTTTGTTTGCTCCTTCACTTTCAGGTACACCGATCAAATGTAGATTAGGTCTTTTCATATAATCCCATATGTCTTGGAGGCTTTGTTCATTTCTTTTCACTCTTTTTTTCTCTAATCTTGCCTTCTCATTTTATTTCATTGAGTTGATCTTCAAACTCTGATATCCTTTCTTCTGCTTGATCGATTTGGCTATTGAAACTTGTATATGTTTCACAAAGTTCTTGTGCTGTGTTTTTCACCTCCATCATGTCATTTATGTTCTTCTCCACACTGGTTATTCCTGTTAGCATTTCGTCTAACCTTTTTTCAAGGTTCTTAGTGTCCTTGCACTGGGTTAGAACATGCTTCATTAACTCGGAGAAATTTGTTATTATCCACCTTCTGAAGTCTGCTTCTGTCAATTCATCACGCTCATTCTCCATCCAGTTTTTTTCCCTTGGTAGTGAGGGGTTGTGATCCCTTGGAGGAGAAGAGGCATTCTGGCTTTTGGCAACTGTAGACTTTTTGCTCTGGTTCCTTCCTATCTTTGTGGTTTTATATAAAACCTTTGGTCTTTGAACTTGGTGACTTGTGCATGGGGTTTCTGAGTGTATGTCCTTTCTGTTGATTTTGAAGCTATTTCTTTTTGTTTGTTAGTTTTCCTTCTAACAGTCTGAACTATCTGCTGTAGGTCTGCTGGAGTTTGCTAGAGGTCCACACCAGACCCTGCTTGCCTGGGAATCACCCATGGGGGCTGAAAAACAGCAAAGATTGCTGCCTGTTCCTTCCTCTGGTAGCTTCACCCCAAAAAGATACCTGCCAGATGTCAGTCAGAGCTCTCCTGTATGATGTGTCTCCCAATTAGGGTACATGGTGGGTCAGAGAGCCACTTGAGGAGGCAGCCTGTCCCTTAAAAGAGCTCAAGCACTGTGCTGGGGGATCTGTTGCTGCCTTCAGGGCTGCCGGGCAGGGACGTTTAAGTCTGCTGAAGTGGAACCCACAACTGCCCCTTTTCCCAGGTGCTCTGTCCCAGGAATATGGGGGCTTTATAAGTCCCTGATGGGCTGCTGTCTTTTTATTTCTGAGATGCCCTTCCCAGGAAGAAAGGAATCTACTTGACAGTCTGCCTGCAGAGGCCTTGCTGAGCTGATCTCTACCCAGCTGCTGTATAAACTTACCTGCAGCTTTGTTTACACAGGCAAGTCTGAAACAGCCTACTGGAGCCTCAGCAATAGTGGGCACCCCTCCCCTCACCAAGCTCAAACCTCCCCGGTCAAGCTCAGACTGCTGTGCTGGCTGTGGGAATTTCAAGCCAGTGGATCTTAGCTTGCCGGTCTTTGTGGGAATGGGACCCACTGAGCCTGCTTGCTTGGCTCCCTGGCTTCAGCCCCCTTTTTCTGGGGGAATGTTCTGTCCTGTTGGCATTCCAGGTGCCACTCAACTGAAATGGCTGCCCAGTTTTGTGCTTGGAAACATAGGCACTGGCGTCATAGGCACCTGAGGAAAGCTCCTGGTCTGCAGGTTGTGTAGACCATGGGGAAAGCACAGTATCTCAGCTGGTGTCCTGGAGTGTCTGGAAAAGTCCCTAATGGCTTCCCTTGGCTGGGAAAGAGAGTTCTTCAGCCCTTGCAGCTCCCAGGTGAGGCTATGCCTCCCTCACCGCTTTGGCTTGCCCACCTTGCACTGTTTCCACTGTCTAACCTGTCCCAATGAGTTGAACCTGGTACCTCAGTTGGAAATGCAGAGTTCACTCATTTTCTGGCATGCTCTTGCTAGGAACTGCAGACTGGAGCTGCTCATATTTGGCCATTTTGACAGAAGTCCCCAAAATCTAATTAAAATGTAATTCCTAATGTTGGAGGTGGGGCCTGCTGGAAGGTGCTAGATTATAGATGTGGATTCCTCACTGATTGGTGCTGTCCTTGCAATTGTGGGGGAGTTCTTATGAGATTTGATTTTTTCCAAGTGTGTAGCACCTCCTGCCCCACCCACTCTTTTGCTCTTCCTCTCACCATGTGATGTGCCTATTCTTGCTTCATCTACCACCATGAATAAATGTTTCCTGAGGCTTCCCCAGAAGCTGAGCAGATGTTGGCACCATGCTTATACAGTCTGTAGGACCAATTAAGTCTCTTTTTTTTTCCCAAATAAATTACCCAGTCTCAGGTGTTGGTTTGTAGCAATGCAAGAATGTCCTAACACATCATCCTCAAATTCCTATGATGAATCATACTTGATCATAGTAAGTGATTTTTTAATGTGTTGATGGATACAGTTTGCTAACATTTTGCTCAGGACTTTTGCCTCTGTGTGTCAGGGATATTAACCTGTAGTTTTCTTTTATTGTTGTGTCATTATTTGGTTTTTGTATCAAGGTAGTGCTTGCCTGGCAGAATGAGTTAGAAATATTCCTTCCTCTTCAATTTAACGTAATAGCTTTAGAAGAACTGGTATAAATTCCTTGGAAGTTTGGTAGAGTTCAGCAGTGATTTTGTCACATCCTAGGCATCTCTGTGATGGGAGACTTTTTTTTTTTTATGGATTCAACCTTGTTACACATTATTTGTCTGTTCAGGTTTTCTATTTCTTCATAATTCAGTCTTGATTCACTTTTTTCTAGATTTCCAATTTGTTGATTTATAGTTGGTCATAAGAGTCTCTTATGATCTTTGTATTTCTGTTGACGAATTATTTGTAATATGTCTTTTTTCTTCTCTGATTTTATTTATTTGAATCTTCTCTTTTTTTCTTAGTGTAGCTACAGTTTTTTTTTTTTACCTTTTTTTAAAAATGTTTTTCTTTGATGATTTTTTTAATATTGTTTTTAAATCTCCATTTTCTTTGTTTCTGCTGTGATCTTTGTTATTTCTTTTCTTTTACTAATTTTGCATTTGCCTTTTTAGAATTTCTCTGGTTCCTTGAAGTACATCAGTTGGTTTTTAATTTGATATCTTTTTATTTTTTTGATGTACGAATTATTGCTCTAGAGTTTCCTCTTTGACGTGCTTCTACTATATTTCATAGGATTTCATTTTCATTATCTCAGGAAATTTTCAGAAATTTTTCTTCATGGGTATACAAGAGCATGCTGTTTAATTTCCATGTATTTGTAAAGCTTCCATCATTCATTCTGTTATTGATTTCTAGTTTTATACATTTCTAGTATTATTCCATTGGGTTTAGAAAAAGTACTTGACTTGATTTTCATTTTTGAAAATATTCTAAGCCCTGTTTTGTGATTCAGCATATAGTCTATTCCAAAAATTGTTCCATGTGCACTTGAAAAGAATGCATACTTTGTAGTTGTTGAATAGAATGTTTTGTAAATGTCTATTAGGTTCATTTGATCTAGAGTGCAGTGGAACTCTGATTTTTTTTGTTGATTTTTCTCTTTGGGTCATCCATCCATTGTTAAAAAGGGGAGTGGTAAGGTTTTCCACCATTATTGTCTTGCTGTCAGTCTCTTTCTTTAGGTTAATATTTGCTTTATATATTTAGATGCTTCAGTGTTGAGTGCAAATGATATGTGTTACAAATCTTATAGCAGCTTTGTCATTATATAATAACCTTCTTTGTATTTATTTTTACAGTACTTGACTTAAAAATCTATTTAAGTATAGCTATTCCTGCTTTTTATGGGGTACACATTTGTGTAAAATATGTTTTTTCTTTTCTTCACTTTGAGCTCACTTGTATCTTTATAAATGAAGTAAGTTTCTTGTAAGCATCATATAGTTGGGTGTGTGTGGGAGAGGGGATTTGTGAGTGTCTGTTGTGTGTGTTAAATCCATTAAACCACTATGTATTTTAATCAGTGAATTCATTTATATTCAAGGTTATTATTTCTAGGTAAAGACTTTACTGTCATTTTGTCACTTTTTAAAGCTGTTTTGGAGATTCCTTCATTTTTCTGTCTTTGTTGTGGTTAAGTGATTTTCTCTAGTATGCTTTGGTTCAGCACTATTTATTTTTAGTGTATTTATTATAAGAAGTTTTAATATTTTAAACCATTACTTTTCAAAATTTTGAATTTTAGTGTGTCAATTTACAATTTTTTACATTGCCTTTGTCTTGAACTATTGTTGTTATTAGTGTTTTTTCTTTCTTTTAGATACTAAAAGATGTAAGTGATACTATATATAGATATAAATGACACCTATGGTTCCAGCTACTTGGGAGGTTGAGGTGGGTGGTTCATTTGAGCAAGATTCCAGTAAGCTGAGATTATGCCACTGCACTCCAACTTGGGTGATAGAGTGAGACACTGTCTCAAAAATAAATAAATAAGTAAATAAATAAATAGATGTAAGTAATTTATATGCAATTACACTTTCCTTTTTTTGTTTATTTTTCTTTTTGGGACAGAGTCTTGCTCTGTCACCTATGCTGAAGTGCAGTGGCATGATCTCAGTTCTCTGCAACATCGCCCTCCTGGGTTCAAGTGATTTTCCTGCCTCAGCCTTGAAGTAGCTGGGACTACAGGTGCTCACCACCACTCCTGGCTAATTTTTATATTTTTAGTAGAGATGGGGTTTCACCATGTTGGCCAGGCTGATCTCAAACTCCTTACCTCAGGTGATCCACCCACCTGGGCCTCCCAAAGTGCTGGGATTACAGGAGTCACCACACCTGGCCCAGTTACAGTTTTTGAGTGTTCTGAATTTGTCTATTTACTATTACCAATGAGTTTTATACCTTAAGATGTTTCTTTTTGCATGTCAGCATTCTCTTCTTTCAGATTAAAAACTTCCTTTAGCATTTTGGTAGGTCTGGTGTTGATGAATTCCCTCAACTTTTGCTTATCTGCAGAAGCCTTTATCTTTTCTTTATGTTTGAAGAATACCTTTGCTTGGTAAAATATTCTTAGTTGGCTGGTTTTTTCTCCTTCAGTACTTTGAATGTATTATATCATTTTCTCCTTTCTTGCAGGGTTTCTGCTCAGAAATGTGCTGAAAGCTCTATTAGGACCCTGGTTAATGGGATATGTCTTTTTTCTCTTCTTGTTTTCAGTATTCTTTCTTTGTCTTTGATTTTTGATAATTTGATCATAATTTGATGGGTGTTGGGGAATTCCTTTTGGGTTAATTTGATGGGTAACTTCTGTGTTTCTTGTAAGTGGGTGTTGTTTTCTATACCTAGATTTAGGAAATTTTTAGCTATAATTTCCTTAAATATGTGTTCTAGGTTTATTCTCCCCTTTCTCCTTCAGAAACTCCTATTATGTGAAGTTTGGTTTACTTAATAGTGTCCCACAATTCCTGTAGGTCTTCTTCATCATTTTTTTTCTTTATTCCTTTTGCTCCTCTGATTGAGTAGTTTCATGTGTCTGTCTTCAAGTTCACTGTTTCCTCTGATTATGTCTACTGTAAAAGCTTTCTATGGAGTTTTTCAGTTGAGTTATTATATTCTTTATTTCTAGGATTACTGTTTGGGTTTTAAAAAATGTTTCTTTTTTGTGAAATATCTCATTGTTTTTATGAATTGTTTTCCAAATTTTAGTTAACTTTCTGTTTATATTTTATTGTGATTCCTGACATTTTTAAAGGAGATTATTCTGAATTTGGAATTCAGCCATTATAAATATATATATATATACACATATATATATATGTGTATATATATGTATATATGTATGTATATATGTATATATGTATATATATATATTTTTAAGAAATATATACATATACATATTTTAAGAAAGAAATAGGGAAAGAAGACGAAAGAAAAGGGGGAGAGAGAACAAAATTCTTGCTCTATTGCCCAGGCTGGAATACAGTCTAGGAATAGGTATTAAAAATCTCTTTTATGCCAATAATTGTGCTTAACAACAGAGACAGGAAGGAATAAGGGAAGAAAATAACAAACAGCCAACCAATATTTCATTTAAGTATATAAAATGCTATGCAAATGCTGAAGAGTGACTCACTTCCAATTATATAGTCACTTCAGAATAGGTGTAATATGATACTGAGAAAAATGTATGTTCTGGAGATCTGGGGTGAAGAATTCTATAGATATTCACTAAGTATACTTATTCCAAGTCTAAATTCAAATCATAAATGTCCCTATTAATTTTCTATCTCATTGATCCATTGAATATTAACAATATGGTGTCAAGATCTCCCGCCATTATTGTGCAGGAGTCCAAATCTCTTTATAAGTCATTTAGAACTTGTCTTATGCATCTGGGTGCTCCTATATTGGGTGCATATATATTTATGATCATTAACTCCTGTTGTTGCATTGATTCTTTTACCA
>CAUYLG010053570.1:0-87206 GCA_963573385.1 Cacajao melanocephalus | reverse complement strand
TATTATTATAAATTTTTTAAGACCTATAGAATATATAATAGCAATAATTAGCCCTAAGGTAAACTATAGACTTTGGGTGATAGTGATTTATCAGGGTAGATTAATCAATTGTAATAAATGTACCACTTTGGTGTTTTTTTTTTTTTTTTTTTTTTCCCAAGACAGAGTCTCGCTCTGTCTTCCAGGCCGGAGTGCAATGGCATGATCTCAGCTCACTGCAACCTCCACCTCCGGGTTCAAATGATTCTCCAGCCTCAGCCTCCTGAGTAGCTGGGATTACAGGTGCCCACTACCATGCCCAGCTAATTTTTGTGTTTTTAGTAAAGACGGGGTTTCACCAGGTTGGCCAGGCTGGCCATGAACTCCTGACCTCAGGTGATCCACCCACCTCAGCCTCCCAAAGTGCTGGGATTACAGGTGTGAGCTACCACGCCTCGCCAAATGTACCACTTTGGTAGTAGAGGTTGATAATGTGGGAAGCTATGCATGTGTAGGATGGGAAATATGGCTGTACCTTGGAATTTTGCTTTGAACCTAAAACTACTCTAAAAATAGTCTTTAAAAAATCTTAAAATAAAATTTAAAAATGAAAGGAATAGACTTTCAGACAAAATATAAATGTAATAGTAATAAAAATATGAAACATGGATGTTTTATATGCTAGAAGGTAAAAATTTTAGTTTTATAATCGTTTTTCTCTTACAGACATTCCACTTCTTCCATCTATTACATCTTTGAGTCTAAATGAAAATGAAGAGAAGACTGGACCTTTTGTTGTACACTGGCTAAACAATAAAGAACTGCATTTTACTTTGTCCATGGAAGTTTTTTTACAGCAACTTAGAAAAAGTTTTGAACAACCATCTTCTGAGGCCAGTGCAGAAGATTCTAATCAGGCAGATGTAAAATCTGATGAAGGTAAAATTTTAAGAAAAATTTAAAGTTTTGTTCAAAATAACAAACATGTTCATATTAGGGTAAAACTACCTACCTGTAGGAAATAAATTCCAAAAATTGCAATGACATGATACAAATATGGACCAGCTAGTTTATTTAATAATTTAGTGTAGGTATTTCTGTTCCAGGTAGCTTTCTTCCACATGGTGATTTAATGGCTCAAGGTTCTCATTCTTCTGGTTTTGTCAGTCCTCAGGACTTTCCTATTTAAAGGACTATCTGTAGACGAGCAGCATCGGTGTTACTCGGGAGCTTGTTAGAAGTGCATGTCTCGGGGTCCACATAGACCTACCAAATGAGAATCTGCAATTTAATGAAATTTTCAGATGATTTGTATGTACATTAAAGTTTCAGAAGCATTGGAACTAGGACCTTAAATTTCTCTGCCTTTGGCCTTCAGTTGATGTAAAAAGAGAGGCAGAGAGAAAGAAAGCATAGCTGTTTCTTAACTACCTTGACTCAGAATTGACACATATCACTTATACTGTCATTCAACTGGCAAAAACTAGTCACAAGGCCATGTAGTTCCTGACTGTATAGTCTTTATATACTGAGAAATAGGAAGTAAGAAACAGCGGTGGGCAGCTAGCCATCTCTGCAACAGTCTGTGGTTCATAAATGTGTTTGTTTTTTTAAAAAACTTTTGTTTTAATTTCAAGATTGTTCATGATCGTTAGGGAAGAAAAACAGGTACACAGATAAAGTTTCCACATAAGTTTGACGAGTATCCTTCCAGTTTCTTTTCTTATCTTCATACAAACATCTAAATACAGATGCTTAAAAGTTGTACTGTGGGTGTTCATTTTTATACAGAAATAATGTTCTGCACTTTGTTTTTGGGTTTGAGACAGAATCTCGCTCTGTTACCCAGGCTAGAGTGCAATGGTGCAACCTCGGCTCACTGCAACCTCAACCTCCCGGATTCAAGCAATTCTCCTGCCTTAGCCTCCCTAGTAGTAGCTGGGATTATAGGCACCTGCCACCATGCCTGGCTAATTATTGTATTTTTAGTAGAGACAGGGTTTCACCATTTTGGCCAAGCTGGTCTCCAAACTTCTGACCTCAGGTGATCCACCTGCCTGGGCCTCCCAGAGTGCTGAGATTACAGGTGTGAGCCATCACACGTGGTTTGCACTTTGTTTTAATTCGGTCAGTAATGGGCAGTTTTTCACTTCATTGTACTTAACAGCTGCTGAGTATTCCATGTTGAAGAGAAATATCTAACAGTTCTACTGATAGTCATTTAAATTGATTTAAATTGTTTTTCATTATCCTAGGTACAATGACATGTCTTTTCATTTTTGTATGAATTTTTCTGTAACATTGATTTCTAGATGTAGAATTTCTAGGGAGAGTACCAATTTTAAATATCGATAACGTCTGCCAAATTGTCCTCCAGAAATGTTTTATCAGTTTATACTTTCTCTAAGTGTATCTGAATGATGTTTTACATCCTTATCAACACTGCATGTTTTCATTATATTACTGTTTTTTTTTTTTTTTTGCCAGGTAAGGGGACAATGGACATCTTGTTTTACTTTGCATTTTCTTGATGCAAATTAAGCAAAATATCTTTTATAGTATTTTAGCCCTCCTGTGGCTTGGCTTTTAATACCCTTTGTCTAATTTCCTACTGAGTTATTTTTTTTTCTTATTGATTTGTATATCCTGACTTACTTTTTAAATCTGATAAATAGTCAAAACTTGTAAAATATAAATCTCTTTAGAGAAAGGCTCTATATTGCTAACCAGGAATTGGGGGAGGGTGTAAGGTCTGGGAATTTTAAAAGAGGAAAGAACATACATATTTACCTGTATTGATTAGTTGGTATACAGTTTATTTTTTTATTACTAAGGTGTTACAGGAAACCTGGAAATTGGCACCATAAGCGTTTTCCCTTGAAATGGTTTATTTAAGATGTCATAACAGTTACAAGTCCAAATCCTTAGAGGATAACTAGTGTAGCATACTGAGGTTTGGATAAACTTGGTACTTTGAAGAAAGCATAAATTACACTCAAATAATATATTTTTAAAACTCAGTTCCAGTTATAGTCTCAATTCCAATTTCCTCATTTTAGCATGAGCAAAACTGAGGTCCAGAAAAGTCGTGTGTGTTACTAAAGGTTAGCTGAGTGGTTAAATGTAGATCATCCAGGTTGAGACGCCAGTTTACTTATTTTCCAGTTTAATATTATGTCTTCTAACAGTTATCCACTGACTCAGTCCTGTATGGCTACTGATTACTCAGTTAACTCCAGTGATCTGATATTCCTGGAGCAAAGTTACATTTAATGGGGAGCCCATTTCTTATTAATATGAAAACTGTTAGGTTTTTCATCTTGAATGCATTTATAAAGATTATTTTTGTGTGTGTATTTGTACTAATTTTATTACTTTTACTAGAGCATTTTATGTTTCTCACATTCAAGGCAAAGAAATAAAACAATCTGAAGAAAAATAGATACTTATTAAAAATAAAAAGGGTCTTCTTCATTATGCAGATCTGGGCATATTGTACACTACCGAATACTTAATGGCTCAAGTGGATCAAAGTACCAGTTTGATGCTGATCCGCTGAATAGAATCACCTTCATATTTGATGACTAGACTAACTATGTAGTGGCTGTGATTTTAAGCATTTTGGTGACATCGCCAGATCTCACTAAGAAAAGGCTCTACACCAGAATATATAACAATTGATCTGGCTATAAATTATATCTATAGGCTCTTTATTATTATTATCTTTGAGATGGGAGTCTCGCTCTGTCACCCAGGCTGGAGTGCAGTGGCACAATCTTGGCTCACTGCAACCTCTGCCTCCTGGGTTCAAGTGATTTTCCTGCATCAGCCTCCCAAGCAGTTGGGACTACAGGCGTGTGCCACCATGCCCAGCTAATTTTTTGTGTTTTTAGTAGAGATGGGGTTTCACCATGTTAGCCAGGATTGTCTTGATCTCCTGACCTCGTGATCTGCCTGGCTCGGCCTCCCAAAATGCTGGGATTACAGGCGTGAGCCACCGCGCTCAGCCAGGCTCTTTGTAATTATAAGGTGGCAAAAGAGGCCCTTTCTTGAGTACATGGTCAATAAAAGTATTATTGTGGTCTAAAGATGCTGGATTGGTTTTGTGTTGTTATAATGAGGATAAGGTACATATACCACTGTCAGATTAAGAAACTTCTACAACTTGACTCAGTTGTTCAAATAATGGAGCAAGTTTCTTTTCTGGGTTGACAGTCCTATGTTGGCATTGCTGCTGGCTGTGAAACTGACTGCCAAAGGTAAACACTTAAATTGAACTACTTGGTAGGTGTTATAGTAACAAATGACACTTTTATTTTTTGAAAGTCCAAATTTTCTCCTTTTGTCTGTGCAAGGGCAAAAGTAGATAAGAAACTAGATCTCAGTGCATGCTCTGGAACATTATCATTAGCCATTACATTTACTCGTTTATTATAAAGGGTATTGCAAAGGATACAGATGAAAAGATGTGTAGGGTGAGGTATAGCAGAAGGGGCACGGAGCTTCCATGCTTTTCTTAGGCATGAAACCTCCCTGTATTCAGCTATCCAGAAGCTCAGTAATTCTTAATTTATAGTAATAGCCTGATTATATTTACTTGCTTTGTAAATTCTTTTGCATATAGAAATGGATGATCGTGTTGAAGATCTGAAAATAAATCCTGAAAAGAAGGAATTAGGCTATGATAAAACGGTACCAAACTCAAGTTTTACATCATTATCGTCAACTGCCATTGACCATCAGATTGAAGTACTTCTATCTGAATGGAGTAAAAATGCAGATATGCTATTTAGTATTCATCCCATGGATGGTTCTTTGCTAGTTTGGCATGTGGATTGGCTGGATGAATACCAGCCTGGTATGTTTCGCCAAGTACAGGTACTGCTATAATTTCTAGATAACTACTTTCTTGTTTATGTGGGTACTGTTTTGTAATATCTCTTTATATAATTTTATATGTTCTAACACTTACTTTCTTTATTCTAGGTGTCCTTTGTTTCCAGAATTCCAGTAGCTTTCCCCACAGGTGATGCAAACTCTCTCTGTAAAAGCATAATGATGTATGCCTGTACCAAGAATGTTGACTTGGCTATTCAGCAAGGGAAACAAAAACCTTCTGGTCTCACCCGTTCTACATCAATGCTTATTTCTTCTGGTCACAATAAATCATCTAATAGTTTAAAATTAAGTATTTTTACCCCTAATGTTATGATGATTTCAAAACACGCTGATGGTTCTCTGAATCAGTGGCTGGTCAGTTTTGCTGAGGAATCTGCTTTTTCTACTGTTCTCAGTATTTCCCACAAATCCAGATATTGTGGTCATCGTTTTCATCTTAATGATTTAGCTTGCCACTCAGTGTTACCATTATTGCTGACAACTTCACACCATAATGCATTAAGGACACCAGATGTTGATAACCCAAAGCAACCTTTTGATGCTTTAAACACTGAAGACTGCTCTTTGACACAACAAAATAAAAGCACTATTGACATGACATTTCAGGATCCCAATGCAGTTTACAGTGAGCTCATTCTTTGGAGGGTTGACCCAGTTGGGCCATTGTCTTTTTCGGGAGGAGTTTCTGAGCTTGCCCGGATTAATTCTCTTCATGTTTCTGCCTTTTCCAATGTGGCATGGCTTCCCACTCTTATACCCAGTTATTGTCTTGGTAAGTATTCTGGCATTTATTTCAGTAATTTAGATTTGCTGACATTATCATAAAAGGGTGAAATTTTAATATTTGTAAATACTTTCTAGGTGCATACTGCAACTCTCCTAGTGCATGCTTTGTAGCCAGTGATGGACAATATCTGAGATTATATGAAGCAGTTATTGATGCTAAGAAACTTTTATCTGAGCTTTCTAACCCTGAAATTTCTGTAAGTAATGTCTTTTAAAACAGCTTAAGTATATAATATTATATTTTTAGACACTTTATATTTATTGGGGATGTTCTAGAATTGTGGCCTGTAATTTATAATAAGGATTTGTATCTTTGTTTTATTTTTTCACATTTGTGTTGTACTCTTATAATGATTCTAAGTGCCTTTAAAAAGAAACCATTTCTTTCACTCTTTGAAAGAAAGTAGAGTCTGGAAATTATATTGGCCCATCTGCAGTTATTTTATAGGCAAAAGGAGCTGCGACAACAGGAATAGAATTTTAATCTTAAACATGAAAGGGAACAGCCCCTTAGCTTACTTCCAATTCAGGCAAGAGTTCTTTGATTACTATTGCAAAGCTTTTGCCTTATGACAAGCTACATTTCTTCTCATACCTATCTAATAGCAACCTTCTAACTATATTGTCTTGGAACATTCAACAGGCAAGTATTAGGTTTTGTTGGTTTTTCTTTTAGTATCCCCAGAGGCAGCCTTCAGCTGTACCAAGCTTTCTATTTAGGAGATTTAAGCCATCTCCCTGACTACGAATTAATGTATTTGTTAATGCTCTGCTTACAGAGTTGCATAAATGTCAGTGATCTGTTCCAGTCTTGTTTTTTTGTAAGCTAATTTTAGTGCATAATTTTGCAGAACACAAGGTTTTCCAAAACAAGTATATAGTGTTACAGTAGAAATGCTTATATTTTTTGGGGGGGGTCTTCTATTAGGCATTTTTAAGTAATGGGAATTTAGATGTGAAGAAAACAGATAAACATTTTGTATCATAGAGCTTATATTCTGGTGAAGGGAGATAGGAAGAAAACAGATAAAAATATATTAATTAAAAATATATGGAGAGAAACAGTGTTGCAGAAGAATTAGGGATTGCCGGGTAAGTTGCTGCACAGGAAAAATTTTACAGAAAAGGTACCATTTGAACGAAGATCTGAAGGAGATGTGGGAGCTAGATAGTAGATATTTATTAAAGGGAGAGTAATTTGGAAAGAGGGACAGCCAGTTCAGAGATCCCGAGGCCAGAGTGTGTTTGGTATGTGTTATGGTTTGGCTCTGTGTCCCACCCAAATCTCATCTCAAATGATAATCCCTGTGTGTTGAGGGAGGGACCTGGGTGGAAGGTGACTGGATCGTGGGGGCAGTTCTCCCATCCTGTTCTCATTATAGTGAGGGAGTTCTCACAAGATCTGATGGTTTTAAAAGTGGCAGTTTCCCCTGTGCGCGTGTTCTCTTCTGACACCTGTGAAGAGGTACTTGCTTATCCTTTGCTTTCTGCCATGATTGAAAGTGTCCTGAGGCCTCCTGAACCATGCAGAACTGTGAGTCAATTAAACCTACTTTATTTATAAATTACCCAATCTTAGGTATTTCTTTATAGAGTGTGAAAACAGCATAATTGGTACCAGGAGTGGGCACTGCTATAAGGATAACCCAAAAATGTGGAAGTGATGTTGGAACTGGTAATAGGCAGAGCTTGGAGCAGTTTGGAGCGCTCAGAAGAAGACAGGAAGATGTGGGGAAGTTTGGAACTTCCTAGAGACTTGCTGAATGGTTTTGACCTAAATGCTGATAGTGATATTGACAACAAAGTCCAGGCTGAGGTGATCTTAGATGGAGATGAAGAACTTACTGGGATCTGGAGCAAAGGTCACTCATGTTAAGTTTTAGCAGAGACTGGGAGCATTTTGTCCCTGCTCTAGAGATCTGTGGAACTTTGAACTTGAGAGAGATGATTTAGGTTATCTGGCAGAAAAATTTCTAAGCAGCAAAGCATTCAGGAGGTTACCTGGCTTATTCTGAATGCATTTAGTTGTATGTGTTCACAAAGCGATGGTTTGAAATTGAAATTTAAGTTAATTTATGTTTAAACGGGAAGCAGAACATAAAGGTTTGGAAAATACACAGCCTGACTATGTGTTAGAAAAGAAAAACCCATTTCTGGAGAAGAATTCAAGCTGGCTACATAAATTTGCATAAGTAACCAGGAATTGAATGTTAATAGCCAAGGCAATGAGGAAAATGTCTCCAGGACATGTCGGAGATCTTCACGGCAGCCTGTCCCATCACAGGCTGAGAGGCCTAGGAGGGAAAATGGTTTCATGGGCCAAGCGCAGGGCCAAGCCCAAGGCCCAGCTGCTCTGTGCAGCCTTGGGACTCAGCACCCTTCCTCCGAGCTGCTCCAGCTCCAACCATGGCTAAAAGGGTCTATGGTACAGCTCAGGCTGTTGCTTCAGAGGGTGCAATCCCCAAGCCTTGGCTGCTTCCATGTGGTGTTGGACCTGCCGGTATGCAGAAGATGAGAGTTGAGGCTCGGCAGCAACCACCTAGATTTCAGAGGATGTATGGAAACACCTTGATGTCCAGGCAGAAGTCTGTGGCAGGGGAGGAGCCTTCATGGAGAACCTTTACTAGGGCAATGCAGAGAAAAATGTGGAGTTGGAGCCTCCTACAGAGTCCCTACTTGGGCACTGCCTCGTGAAACTGTAAGAAGAGGGCCACCATCCTGCAGACTCCAGAAAGGTAGAGCCACTGACAGCTTGTACCATTTGCCTGGAAAAGCCATAGGCACTCAATGTCAGCCCATGAAAGCCACCACAGGTACTGTACCCTGCAGAGCCACAGGGGTAGAGCTTCCTAAGTCCGTGAGAACCCACCGCTGTGTCAGTGTGCTCTGGATGTAAGACATGGAGTCAAAGGAGATTTGGGGATAAGATTTAATGACTGCCTGGCCAAGTTTGGGATTTGCATGGAGCCTGTGGCCCCTTTGTTTTGGCCATTTTCTCTTATTTGGAACAGAACATTTACCCAATGCCTGTGCTCCCATTGTATCTTGGAAGTAACCAACTTGCTTTTGATTTTACAGGCTTATAGGCAGAAGAGACTTCCCTTGTCTCAGATGAGACTTTGGACTTTGCCTTTGGGGTTATTGCTGGAAGGAGTTAACGCTTTGGGAGACTATTTGGAAGGCATGATTGGTTTTGAAATGTGAAAAGGGGATTTGGGAGGGTCCTGGGTGGCTTACCCAAATCTCATCTTGAATTGTAATCTCCACATGTCAAGGGAGGCACCTGTTGAGAGGTGATTGGATCATGGGGGCAGTTTCCCTCATGCTGTTCGTGTGATAGTGAGCAAGTTCTCACAAGATCTGATGGTTTTAAAAGTGGCAGTTTCCCCAGCATGCTTTCTTTCCTGCCACCTTGTGAAGAAGGTGCTTACTTCTCCTTCACCTTCTGCCATGATTGTAAGTTTCCTCAGGGCTCCCCTGCCATGCAGAACTTTGAGTCTGTTAACATTTATTATTAATTACCCAGTCTCAGATATTTATTTATAGCAGTGTTAAAACGGACTAACACAGTATGTAAAGGAACAGCAAGAAGGCCATTGTGACTGGAGCAGAGCATATGAGGTGGAAAGTAGTCAGGGATAAAGTAAAAAAGTTAGTCTGGCCAGATAATATGAAGCCTCATAGGCCATTGTGGTAACTTCAGCTTTTACTCTGAATAACATGGAAACCATAGAGGCGGTATGAAATGATTTAGGTTTTAAATATATTCCTCTGGTAAGTATATAGATCATACATGGGATTCAGAAGTAGATCCAGAGAGACCAATTTAGGAACCAATTAGTAGTCTAGGAGAGAGAAAAAAGGGGCTTAGAATGTAGCAAGTGGTAACAGCAGAGATGATAGGAATGGCCAAATTCTAAATGTTGTTATAGAACATTGAATAGCTAGGAATGGTGTGGATATGGTATGTGTGTGTGAGATATGGGTATGATATGGTATGTGTGTGAGAAAAAAGAGGACTCCAAAGGTTTATGATTGAATATTAGGAAGAATAGAATTGCTGTGAAATGAGATGTGGAAGAATGTAGAAGTAGCCGGTTTTGAGGGGCAGGGAAATTCAAGAGTCTGACTTTGGTCATGTTAATTTTGAGATGCCTGTTTGACCTCCAAGATACGTAGTAGGCTAGTATCTGGAATTCAGAGGGAAGTCTGGCCTGAAGATATACAGTGATTGTCAGCATAAAAACTTAAGGTTGTGGAAGTGGATGATGGTCGAGGGTGAGACTATAGTTAGAAAACAGAAATGATAGGCCGGGAGTGATGGCTTATGCCTGTAATCCCAGCACTTTTGGAGGTCAAGGTGGCAGATCACTTGAGGTCAGAAGTTTGAGACCAGCCTGGCCAACGTGGTGAAACCCCATCTACTAAAAATACAAAAATTAGCCAGATATGGTGGCAAGCACCTGTAGTCCTAGCTACTCGGGAGGGTGAGGCAGGAGAATCACTTGAACCTGGTTGACAGAGGTTGCAGTGAGCCAAGATCACACCACTGCACTCCAGTTCTTAAGATACCATCTTAAGAAGTGATAGAAAGATTGAATGTGTGCACACTTCAGCAGCACATACACTAAAATTGGAATAATACAGAGAAGATGAGCATGGTTCCTGTGCAAGGGTGACTTGCAGATCTGTGAAGTGTTCCATATTTCTCCAGAAGAGGCTGGGGACCTATATTCAACATCCTAAAATAGAAAAAGTCTTCAACCAAGAATTTCATATGCAGCCAAACTAAGCTTCCTAAGAAGAAATAAGATCGTTTTTAGATAAACAAATGTTGAGGGATTTTGCTACTACCACCAGACCTGCCTTACAAGTGGTCTTGAAGGGCGTACTAAATATTGAATGGAAAGATCACTACCACCTAATATAAAAACACACTTAAATACACAGACCAGTTACACTATAAAGCAACCACACAAACAAGCTAGCATAATAACCAGCTAACAACACAATAAAAATCCACACATATCAGTACTAACTTTGAATGTTAATAGGCTTAATGCCCTACATACAAGGTATAGGTGCCAAGCTGGATTTTAAAAAAAGGCAAGACCCAATGGTATGTGGTCTTCAAGAGACCCATCTCACATGTAATGACACCCATAGGCTCAAAATGAAGGGATGGAGAAAAATCTACCAAGTAAATGGAAATCAGAGAAAAGCAGGGTTGCCATCCTGATTTCAGACAAAGCAGAGTCTAAACCAACAAAGATTTTAAAAAAGGCAAAGAAGGGCCTTACACGAAGGTAAAGGGGTCGTTCAACAAGAAGACCTAACTATGGTAAATATATATGCAACCAACACAGAAGCACCCAGATTCATAAAGCAACTTCTTAGAAACCTACAAAGAGACATAGACTCCCACACAATGATAATGGGAGACTTCAGCACTCCACTGACAGTATTAGACAGATGATCGAGGCAGAAAGTTAACAAAGATATTCAAGACCTGAACTCAGCATTGGACCAAATGGATCTGATAGACCTCTACAGAACTCTCCACCCACAGCAACAGAATGTATATTCCTTTCATTGCCACGTGGCACATACTCTAAATTGGATCACAGAATTGGACATAAAACAATCCTCAGCAAATACAGAAGAACCAAATCCTACCAAACACTCTGTTGGACCACAGAGTAATCAAAATAGAAGTTAAGATTTTAAAAATAGCTTCAATAATACAATTACATGGAAATTAAAAACATGCTCCTGAATGACTTTTGGGTAAATAGTGAAATTAAGGCAGAAACTAAGAAGTTCTTTGAAAGTAATGAGAATGAAGATATAACATGCCAGAATCTCTGAGACACAGCTAAGGCAGTGTTGAGGGAAATTCATATTACTAAAATATCTATATCAAAAAGTTAGAAAAATCTCAAATTAATAACCTGACATCACAACTGAAAGAGAAGGAAAAACAAATCAACCCAAACCTAGCAGAAGATAAGAAATAATCAAAATCAGAGATGAAGTGAAGGAAATCAAGACACAAAATACCATTCAAAAGATCAACAATTCCAGAAGTTGGTTTTTTGAAAAAATTAATAAGATATGTTGCTAGCTAAGCTAATAAAATAGAAGATCCAAATAAACCCAATTAGAAATTACCAAGGGGATGTTACCACTGACTCTAAAGAAATGAAAATAATAATCAGAAACTACTATGAACACCTCTATGCACAGAGACTATAAAACCTACAAGAGATGGATAAATTCCTGGACGCATACCCCCTCCTAAGACTGATCCAGGAAGAAGTTGATTCCCTGAACAGACCAATGGGATCTCTGAAATTGAATCAGTAATAAATACCCTACCAGCAACAGCGAAAGAAAGCCTGGGATCTGAGAGATTCATAGCTGAATTCTACCAGATGTACAAAGAAAAACTGGTACCACTCCTACTGAAACTATTTCAAAAAATTGAGGAGGAGGGACTCCTCCCCAACTGATTATTTGAGGCCAGCATTATCCTGATACCAAAATCTGACAGACACACACACACACAAAGAAAACTTTAGCCTAATATTCTTTATGAATATCAATGCAAAAATCCTTGACAAAATACTGGCAAACCAAATTCAGCAGCATATCAAAAAGCTAATCCACAGTAATCAAGTAGGCTTAATTCCCGGGATGCAGGTTTTGTTCAATATAGGAAAATTAAGTGTGATTTATCACATAAAGAACTGAAGACAAAAACTACATAATTATTTCAATAGATACAGAAAAGGCTTTTGATAAAATTCAACATTCCTTCATGTTAAAAATTCTCAATAAGCTAGATATTGAAGGAACATGCCTCAGAATAATAAGAGCCATCTATACCCAACTCACAGCCAACATAATACTGAATGGGCAAAAGCTGGAAGCATTCCACTTGAAAACTGACACAAAACAAGGATGCCTTCTCTTACCACACCTATTCAACATAGTATTGGAAGTGCTGGCCAGAGCAATCAGGAAAGAGAAAGAAATGGCATCCAAATAGGAAGAGAGGAAGTAAAACTATCACTGTTTGAACATGACATGTTTCTGTATCTAGATAACCCTGTGTCTCGGCCCAAAGCTCCTAGATCTGATAAACAGCCTCAATAAAGTTTCAGGATACAAATATCAATATAAAAGAAAACACTAGCATTCCTATATACCACCAACAGCTAAACCAAGAGCCAATTCAAGAAGGTAGTCCCATTTACAACTGCCACAAAAAGAATAAAATACCTAGGAATACAGCTAACCAGGGGGGTGAAAGATCTCTATAATGAGAATTACAAAACACTGCCCAAAGAAATCAGAGAAGATACAAACACATGGGAAAAACATCCTATGTTGATAGATAGGAAGAATCAGTATCATTAAGATGGCCATACTGCTCAAAGGACTTTACAGACTCAATGCTGTTCCTATCAAACTACCAACAACATTCTTCACAGAACTAGAGAAACCTTTTTAAAAATTCATATGGAACCAAAAAAAAAAAAAAAAAAAAGCCTGAGTAGCCAAGGCAATCCTAAACAAAAAGAACAAAGCTTTTGAGGTATCATGTTACCTGACTTCAAACTACGCTACAGCGATACAGTAACCAAAACAGCATTGTACTGCTACAAAAACAGGCACATTGACCAATGGAATACAGTAGAGAACCCAGATATAAGACCACACACCTACAACTGTCTAATCTTTGACAAACCTGACAAAAACAAGCAATGGGGAAAGGATTCCCTATTTAATAAATGGTACTAGCAGAATTGGCTAGCCATATGCAGAAAATTGAGACTGGATGCCTTCCTTACATCATATATGGAAATCAACTCAAGTTGGATTGAAGACTCAAATATAACACCCAAAACTCTAAAAACCGTGGAAGACAACCTAGGCAATACCATTCTGGACATAGGAATGGGCAGTGATTTCATGACAAAGACATCAAAAGCAATCATAACAGAGTAAACAGACAACCTACAGAATAGGAGAAAATATTTGCAAACTGTGCATCTGAGAAAGGTCTAAATATCCAGCATCTATAAGGAACTTAAACAAATTAACAAGAGAAACACAACTCCATTAAAAAGTGGGTAAAGGACATGAGCACTTTTCAAAAGAAGACATACATGTGGCCAACTAACATGGTAAAAAGCTCAATATCACTGATTATTAGAGAAATCCGAATCAAAACCGCAATGTGATACCATCTTACACCAGTCAGAATGGCTGTCATGAAAATGTCAAAAAAATAACAGATGCTGGTGAGGTTGCAGTGAAAAGGGAACACTTATACACTGTCGATGGGAGTGTAAATTAATTCAACCATTGTGGAAGGCAGTACTGTGATTCCTCAAGGAGCTAAAAACAAGAACTGCCCTTCAACCCAGCAATCCCAT
The DNA here is from genome assembly GCA_963573385.1 of Cacajao melanocephalus. Classification (NCBI taxonomy): domain Eukaryota; kingdom Metazoa; phylum Chordata; class Mammalia; order Primates; family Pitheciidae; genus Cacajao; species Cacajao melanocephalus. The sequence continues at coordinate 73,098 of CAUYLG010053570.1, read as the reverse complement.
TACTGGCTTTATACCCAGAGGAATATAAATCATTCTATGATAAAGGCACATGCATGCAAATGTTCATTGTGGCATTATTCACAATAGCAAAAACATGGAATCAACCCAAATGCCCATTAATAACGTATTAGAGTAAGAAAATGTGGTACATACGCACGATGGAATACTGTGTAGCCATAAAAAAGATTGAAATATATTTTGCAGGAACATGGGTGGAGCTGGAGGCCATTATCCTTAGCAAACTAACACAGGAATAGAAAACCAAATACTGCATGTTCTCACTTATAAGTGGGAGCTAAATGATGAGAACTCATGAACACAAAGGGGACAACAGACACCCAGGCTTAGTACCTGGGTGATGAAATAATCTGTACAACAGAGCACTTGAGTTAACCTGTATGACACAGTTGCATATGTACTCCCAAACCTACAGTGAAAGTTAAAAAACAGAAAGGTTGAATGCTGGAACACCCTGTTAAAAGTAGGGTAGAAATAAAAGGGTGAATGTGGTATATAATGGAAGCCAAATGAAAAAAATATTTCAAAGAGGGAAAAGGAATGATCACCAAGATCAAATGCTGCTGATAAAGCAAGTATGATAAAGATATGAAAATAGACCACTGATTAAGCATTGTGACCTTGACTAAAGCAGTCAGGACACGAATGGCTCAAGAAATCAGCATATTTGAATAGTACGTAATCTTGTTTCTTTAGCTATATCCTCCCTAACTCAAAATTAATGCTTAAAAAGTCCTAATTCTTAGAACATTTCCAGGAGATTGAAATCAGTTTTTCACACTTACGTATATAATTTTTTTTCCTTAACAGTTTTCAAGGATTGCTTTTGTTTATCTCCGTACCAACTGAGCTGTAGTGCTTTTTCATTTGTATGTTAATTTCTATTAAGACTAGAGACCTAGAATTGTTATAGTTGAAAGGGACTGTATTTAGGCCTACTTGAATTTTATTGTTATTTATCTGGTATGCCTGATATTTTGTTACTTACTCTTAATTGCATATGAATTTAATTGTTTAGTAAATTATCAATTTTTTAAAAAAACAGAAATATGTTGGTGAAGTCTTTGACATCGTCAGTCAACAATCAACAGCCAGGCCAGGATGCATTATTGCATTAGATCCTATTACCAAACTTGTAAGTATAATTTTTTTGGGGGGGAGGTATATTAAAAAAGTTTATGAAAGCATTTTGCATAAACTCTATGTATTGATATAATTTGTTAATTTGCTATATAGTTACAGGTAAAGTAGATTCAGTAATTGACTCATCACTTAATAGGTGACATAGTATTGTACGTTTTACTTTCTAGACTTCAAACTAGAAAATGAATTATAATCCTCATTACTATATTCACAACCAAATAAATTTTAAAACTTTGACTCTTAAACACATTATAAATATTAATATTATATTACCATTAGATTTAATAAAGTGGTGTTAGGTTCCTTGTCCATGGCTATGAAAATCACTGAAAAGAAAACTAGGTTGTAATTTGTGGCTAAATAAAAGACATTGGTAGATATTATTTCTTACTTATAAAGACTCATTGTAATGAAAGTAAATCATCTTTACCTAAATTTTTTATTTTCATCTGTTTAATCTAATGGAGGTACCATAGACTTATATTCTGCTGAACTTTTGACTTTTTATTCTGTCTTTAAATATCTCATTATGAAGTATTATTTTTCTGGCTATTTAGCATTAGGTAAATAACACATATGTCAATTATGTTGGTATTTATTTACATTCAGCATGGCAGAAAAACCCAACTGCTTCATGTTTTTCAAGAAGACTTCATTTTGAATAACCTTGAAAAGAAAAGTCTTGGTAAAGACAGCATTTTATATAATGCAGGTAAGGAAGAATTGTTTATGTCTATGTAATGAGAAATACTATGTACAGTATATTAGGCAGTTAACAAAGATGAATTGGTAAAATGTTTTGCATTGTTTATTTGAAGTAAAAATTGTTCGGGGTAGGTTATTTTAACTTGGCATATTTAGCAAGTTGTCTTTTATACATGTTAACAGTGAAAAATATTAATACCAACAGGCAGCTCACCTAATGGATTTTCTGAGAAGTTCTACCTAATTGTAATAGAGTGCACTCAAGACAACCGTTCGTTATTACACATGTGGAATTTACATCTAAAGTCAATTCCTGTCTCATTGGGTGAGTCTTTGTGTGTGTGTGTGTGTGTAACTTTAAGTAGGTGTAAGTTAACAGATTACACAAAATTAGATAATTTGGGTCATATTTCTTAAAGCCCATCTCATTAAGTGGTGAAAACTGTAGATTATTCAATTAATTCAAAAAGCTTTTTCTTGTTTCTTTTCTGTAAAGAATCATACTAATGTGTTTACTATTTTATCGTTTATAAGGCAGTTTTGGATTGTGAAATGTAGCAATTGTAATGTTTATAGGGTTCCTCTGCCTCAATTTTTGGTTCTTATGTTTTATAGATGAAAAAGTAGATACAAAATTATCTGAAGCAGTTTGGCAGCCAGAAGAACATTATTCTTCTTCTCCAGAGAAGATCCCATCTCCGTTTTCACAGAAGTTTGAGGCTTGCAGAGCAAATCTCCAGAGTACCAGCAAGTTGACTCTGTTTTCAGAAATGGTTTATAGCCAAGAATTGCATTTGCCAGAAGGAGTTGAGATAATAAGTATTAAGCCATCAGCAGGTTTGTAAATTTTATGAAAGACTAATTTTGTAACCCATGAGTGTTTACCAGGTATTTAAAAATAGGTGCTGCAACTACCTCTTAAATCCACACAGAACCAGAAATGGAAATAATATATTCAGGTACCCTAAATTGAAGACATATTTCTCATTATGTTTTCAAATTACTCTGACATTTGTCAGCCAGCTCTAGTCTTAAATATTGATTTCTAAAACAAATTTTCTTTGTCTTTTTGGGACAGTTTTTGACAGTTTCTAGAGCAAAGATGGTAACTAAGTTGTACCTTATTTGCAGACTTTGATGGTATTGGCAATAGCTGCCTGGAGCTGTGACTCTGAGTGTGTGGTTTCTGCTAACTATTTATTATCCTTATTGTAAAGCAGTAGTTTTCAAAGTGTCCCCAGACCAGCATCAGTGTCCTGAAACTTGTTAGAAATGAAAATTCTTGGGCCACCCGGGGTTACTGAATCTCAAACTTTGGGATGAGGCCCAGTGGCCTAGCCTTAGAAATCTTCCAAGTGATTTTATGCATACAAAATGTCAAGAACCTCTGTTCTGGAGTATCAAGAACACTAATCAGAAATAAAAATCAAGGCCCCTGTTTTAGGAAACTAATAGTACATGATTAAGCCTAAGCAAATGTTAAGTTCCAGTTAGGAATTTTCTCAGCATCCGTTATATCAAATATACCTCAATCATAAAGAGCCCTGTAAAGTGACCATTTAGTACTTAAGTAAACATAGGCCATTCACATTTATATTGAAAAATGTGAAAGAAGGAGCCAGTGAGTGTTGACAAATTTTTAAAAAAATGTATTGATACCTTTAAAATTAGATTTATAATATATAAAAGTAGCAAAGAGTTGTGAAACAAATTCTGGATTGAGAATCAGAACTAGAGTTCAAGTTTTTAAATTCTGCCTATGACTAGTTGTTTGATTTAGGCCCAAGATATTTAACCCATAAAATGTAGGAATTGAAGTAAATTATCTCAGAGTTCCCTTTCAGCTCTAGGTTTTGGTGATATTTTCTTTTTATATACCTTTCTGATGTCATTAAAAGCCTCTTTCTTACTATTCTTGCTGCCCCTTCGTAACCTAAATAAATGTAGGCTGTCATGTTCTTAACAGTAATTAATACAAAGAGACTAAAACCTTTAGTAAAAAAAAGAAGTATTTAACCAAATTTGACATTTTGTTAATGGATTATTTTTATTTTAGGACATCTAAGTTCATCTTCTATATATCCTGCATGCAGTGCTCCTTATTTATTGGCAACTTCATGTTCAGATGAGAAAGTAAGATTCTGGAGATGCAGAGTAACAGATGGAGAATCTGCTACATCAAAGAATGGAAAAATTGATCTTGCATACATTTGGGAAGAATGGCCATTACTTATTGAAGACGGACTTCAGAGCAATAGTAGTATAACTGTACCTGGTAGACCTGTAGAAGTTAGCTGTGCGCATACAAATCGTTTAGCAGTAGCTTATAAGCAGCCTGCATCTAATAGTAGATCTTCCCAGGACTTTGTGATGCATGTAAGTATTTTTGAATGTGAGTCAACAGGAGGTTCATGTTGGGTCCTTGAACAGACAATTCATTTAGATGAGTTAAGCACAGTGTTGGATTCTGGCATTAGTGTAGATAGCAATTTAGTGGCCTATAATAAACAGGAAATGTATTTATTTAGTAAAGAGAATATCACGTCACACACAAAGCATTTAGTTCACTTAGATTGGATGTCTAGAGAAGATGGTTCTCATATCCTGACTGTAGGAATTGGATCAAAACTTTTTATGTATGGACCCCTGGCTGGCAAAGTACAAGAACAGACTGGTAAGGAAAGCCTGGCATTTCCCCTCTGGGAGAGTACTAAAGTTGTGCCCCTTTCTAAATTTGTACTGTTACGAAGTGTGGACTTGGTTTCTTCTGTAGATGGCTCCCCACCTTTTCCTGTTTCTTTATCATGGGTCCGGGATGGCATCCTTGTGGTAGGAATGGACTGTGAAATGCATGTGTATTCCCAGTGGCAGCCATCTTCTAAACAAGAACCTGTTATAACAGATTCATACAGTGGGAGTACTCCATCTCTAACAAGTTTAATAAAACAGAGTAACTCCAGTTCTGGGTTACATCCTCCAAAGAAAACTCTGACTCGATCCATGACCAGTCTCGCACAGAAAATCTGTGGAAAGAAAACTGCATTCGATCCTTCCGTGGATATGGAAGATTCAGGTCTTTTTGAAGCAGCTCATGTACTTTCCCCGACTTTACCTCAGTATCATCCCTTGCAGCTTTTGGAACTCATGGATCTTGGTAAAGTTCGGAGAGCCAAGGCCATCTTGTCACATCTTGTTAAGTGCATTGCTGGGGAAGTTGTGGCTCTGAATGAAGCTGAATCTAATCATGAACGCCGCCTTAGGTCTCTCACAATCAGTGCTAGTGGAAGCACTACCAGAGACCCCCAGGCATTCAACAAGGCCGAAAATACAGATTACACAGAAATAGATTCTGTTCCTCCACTTCCTTTATATGCATTACTTGCAGCAGATGATGATAGCTGTTACTCATCTTTGGAGAAATCTAGTAATGAGAGTACCTTAAGTAAATCAAACCAGTTGTCAAAAGAAAATTATGATGAGCTTTTTCAGACCCCACCTGTAATGACTGATATTCATATGTTAGAGACAGATGAAGAAAATACAAAGCCTAGAGTTATTGACCTTTCACAGTACAGTCCAACTTACTTTGGACCTGAGCATGCTCAGGTTCTTTCTGGCCACTTACTTCATTCTAGTTTACCAGGACTCAGCCGGATGGAGCAGATGTCTCTGATGGCCTTAGCAGATACAATTGCAACTACAAGCACTGATATTGGAGAAAGCAGAGACAGAAGCCAAGGTAAAACTAAAATTCATAGTGATAACAAATTTTACTTATTTTCACAGACAATAATTTTAAATAATTTTTATTAAAATGATGCATGGGCTAGGCACAGGGGCTTATGCCTGTAAATTCAGCTCTTTGAAAGGCTGAGGCAGGAGGATCACTTGAACCTATGAGTTTAAGACCAACCTAGGCAACAAAGCGATACCCCCATCTCTATGAAAAACAAAAAACTAGCCAGGTATGGTTCCTCACACCTATAGTCCTGGTGACTCAGGAGGCTGAGGTGGAATGATGCTTGAGTCCAGGAGGTTGAGACTGCAGTGAATTGATTGTGCCACTGTACTACAGCCTGGACAATAGAGCAAGACCCTGTCTCTTAAAAAAATACAGTGAAGGTTTTTTTTGGAAACATCGTTGCTACTTTTAATAGTACATATGAAGGGTTTGCTGTTTATGATAGTCTTGGGGGTGGGGGGGGTTAGTTAAACCCCCTGAGACTATCATAAACAGCAAACCCTTCATATGTACTGTTTATCCCACAAATCATAGTACTAGCAGGCTAGGCACGGTGGTGCACGCCTGTGATCCCAGCATTTTGGGAGACCAAGGCTGGTGGATCACGAGGTCAGGAGTTCTAGACCAGCCTGATCAACATGGTGAAACCCCGTCTCTACTAAAAATACAAAAATTAGCCGGTGTCCCAGCCACTCAGGAGGCTGAGGCGGGAGAAGCGCTTGAACTCGGGAGGCGGAGGTTGCAGTGAGCTGAGATTGCGCCACTGCACTCCAGCCTGGGCAAGACTCCAACTCAAAAAAAAAATTATAGTACTGCGAGCAAGTGTACAAAGACTCATTATGCCAGTCATTTTTACTAATTGCTTAATAATATTAAAGATCCAACTGAATCGTTTTCAGTTTAGTAAAACTTAACAGATTCTTATTAAACAATTATTTTAGGTACCTAAAAATAAAAGATGGTTTCTGGGTTTTTTTCCTCATTTTGTAATAATCCACTATTAATAATTATAATTTGGTTTTTAAAACATTGAGTTTTTTTTTTTTTTTAAATAAGCATTAGTGTATGCTCCTGCCTAGAAAAGCATAATATAATTAGGTCTTTTTCTCACCCAGAGAGCATTAAAAAAACAAAAACTACTGAGTTATGAACAGATTCTCATCAAATCTCAAGTTCTGAAATGAACAAGTTGAATCTTGTGGACCATATATGTGTCAGTATACCTTTGAACTAAGCTTGAAAGGAAAATATATGGTAAATTTAATGTAGTAATAAAATTTAAATTTAAGAAAAAAACAAGTTGGTTGTGAATCTTGACACTTTAAGAGATATTACTAGTAGGTACTATTTTTGATGTGAATATGTTAGAGGTGTTTTATGTTTTTAGTTTTTGCTTCCAGGAAAAAATATCAGACCCTCCCACCATGGAACTATTTCTTCCAGTGTTAACAGCAGATTATTGAGTGGATGTATGATTTGAATAAATCGTATTGATTAAAAATATTATTATACATGTACCACAGAGAAGGTTAAACTATTCAAAAATCAGTCACATTTTAATTTAAATAAGATTTCAGTCAGAGTTATTGAGTACACTGTAAATAACATGCAATTTTAATGTGTCAAATTACCATTTAAAAATTTTAAAGAGAATTTGGCTTAGCAAGGTAGCTCATGCCTATAATCCCTAGCACTTTGAGAGGCTGAGGCAGGCAGATCACTTGAGATCAGGAGTTCAAGACTAGCCTGGTCAATGTGGTGAAACCCCATCTCTATTAAAAATACAAAACTTAGCTGGGTGTGGTGGCATAATAGATTATATTTGTAAATCTATAAATAGATTATAAAGAGTTTCATAGAGTCTCTTTATTCTCTTCTTTATTCTTTTTCCAATTGTTTATGTTGTTTTTTTCTTTCATGTAAAATTGTTTAGAAAAAAAGAAATGTTAGAAAATATTTAAGACTGATAACTTTTTTTTTGGTCAGGTTAAGAATGTTATGTGCCTATATTTGTTGTTCGTTTGCTTACAATTTTTTTTAATACATTGCTTCCCCTTTCTCCCATCGCAGGTGGAGAAACTCTTGATGAATGTGGGTTAAAATTTCTTTTGGCTGTTCGACTCCATACCTTTCTTACAACTTCTCTTCCAGCCTATCGAGCTCAACTTCTTCACCAAGGTGATTTTGATACTAATTATTAAAGGGAATTAAAGCGACTAGAAAATGAGAGACGTGTGAATTTTTAAACTTGTTTTTTGCTCAGGCATGATCATGATGACAAATTTGACACATTTTAAGTTGCATTTGTTAAAATGTTTATTTCCTCATAATTTTCTTTGCTTAAAACATTGCAATTTTTAATGATAGACAAAAGGAGTTAAGAAATGGATACTGGGAAATTGGATATTCTGTGTTATATTTTTAAATGCATGATATGTTCCAGGCAAATTAGTATTGTTTCATTTTCTTCTTTAGATTGTCTTTTTTCTCCTTTTTTGACATTTACCTAAAGTCAGTTTTTCTGCCAAACTTTGAATAATATTTTTGTTATAATTCTCAAATTTTAAATGTTTCACAGAGTACAGAATATTGAAAGTGTAAATTTACCCACCCTTAAAACTACTGATTAAAATATGTATTTCAAATATTAGTTTAGTATATTTCATGTGTTCTATATTGAGTGCTGTATTTCAGATTCTGTTACTGTTCTCTTATTTTGAACTATCTTAGACTTTGAACTGTCTTAGCCTAACTTAATAGATTCTTACTAAACGATTATTTTAGGTACCTGAAAATAACATTGTCTTAGACAGATCAAAGTAAGAGAAATCTCACCTAAGTTCACTTAAACAAAACAGCATTTTTTTTTAACTTCATCTCCCAAGAAGTTCAAGAAATAGAGCTGGCTTTCAGCATTATTGGATCTGTAGGTTTAAACAGTGTTATTGGGACTTTGCAGTTTAGCATTTTAGCCTCTGCTCCTTGGTTTCAGTCTTCTGCTTACACCTTTTGTCTCTGACTCTTTGTTTCACTGTCTGTTTCTTGCATTTAGCTTTGAAAAAAGTAAAGCTGAAAATTCTAAATCAAATTCTTTTTAGTTTTTTGTTTGTTTGTTTTTTTGAGGTAGAGTCTTGCTTTGTCACCCAGGCTGGAGTACAGCGGTGCGATTTCTGCATACCAGAACCTCCACCTCCTGGGTTCAGGTGATTCTTCTGCCTCAGCCTCCCGAATAGCTGGAACTACAGGCACACACTCCCATGCCTGGCTAATTTTTGTATTTTTAATAGAGATGGGGTTTCACCACATTGGCCAGGCTAGTCTTGAACTCCTGACCTAGTTATCCGCCTGCCTCGGCCTCCCAAAGTGCTGTGGATTACAAGCGTAAGCCACCTTGCCAGGCCAAATTCTCTTTAAAATTTTAAAATTGTAATTTGACACATTAAAATTGTATATATTTATGGGGTACAAAGTAATGTTATGATATATGTATACAAAGTGAAATGATTAAATCAAACTAAAGAACATATCACTTCAGATATGTAACATATTTGTGTTAATATTTAAAATGTACTCTCAACAGTATTGAAATAGACAATACACTATTATTAAAGGTAGTTACCATGCTGTGCAGTAGATCTCAAAAATGTATTCCTCCTCACTGAAACTTTGTACCGTTTGAACAATGTCTTCCTTCTCATCCTGACCCTAGCCTTGGACAAACACCATTTTTTTCTCTTTTTCTTTGGTTTCAGTTGTATTAGGTTCCACACATAAGTGAGATCATGTAGTATTTGTCTTTCTATGACTGGCTTATTTCACTTACTGTAATGTCCTCCAGGTTCATCCATGTTGTTGCAAATGATAAGGTTTTCTTTCTTTTTCTTTTTCTTTTTTTTTTTGAGACGGAGTTGTACTCTTGTTGCCCAGGCTGAAGTGCAATGGATCTCAGATCCCTGCAACCTCCACCTCCCAGGTTCAAGTGATTCTCCTGCCTCAGCCTCCTGAGTAGCTGAGATTACAGGTGCATGCCACCACATTTTTTGTATTTTTAGTAGAGACAGGGTTTTTCCATGTTGGTCAGGCTGGTCTTGAACTCCCGACCTTAGGTGATCCACTGGCCTTGGCCTCCCAAAATACTGGGATTATAGGCGTGAGCCACCATGCCCAGCCTAAGATTTCCTTTTTTAAGGCTGAATGGTACTCCATTGTGTATACAGGCATACTTCTTTTTATTGTGCTTTGCTAGGTTGCATTTTGCAAATACAGCAGTTTTTACAAATTGAAGCTTTGTGGCAACCTTTTCTTGAACAAGTCTATCAGCACCATGTTTCCAGCAGCATGTGTTCACTTCATGTCTCTGTGTCTCATTTTGATAATTCTCACAATATTTCAAACTTTTTCTGTGATCTGTGATCAGTGATTTTTGTTACTATTGTAATGGTTTGGGGGTGCCATGAAGTGCACCTATGTAGGACAATGAATTCAGTCAGTAAATGTTGTGTGTGCTGTGGCTACAACACTGATTAGCCATTCCCCTGTATTTCTCCTTCTGCTCAGACCTCCCAATTCACTGAGGCACAACAATATAGAAATTATGAGACCGGGCATGGTGGTTCACCTAAGGATTATGCCTGTAATCCCAGCACTTTGGGAGGCTGAGGCAGGCGGATCACCTGAGGGCGGGAGTTTGAGACCAGCCTGACCAACATGGAGAAACTCCATCTCTACCAAAAATACAAAATGAGCTGGGCATGGTGGTGCATGCCTGTAATCCCAGCTACTGGGGAGGCTGAGGCAGGAGAATTGCTTGAACCCAGGAGGTGGAGGTTGCGGTGAGCCGAGATCACACCATTGCCCTCCAGCCTCTGCAACAAGAGTGAAACTTCATCTCAAAAAAAAAAAGAAAGAAAAAGAAATTAGGACAGTTTAACAACACCACGTCTTCTAAGTGTTCAAGTGAAAGGAAGAGCTGCATCTGTTGCTTTAAATCAAAAGCTAGAAATGACTAAGCTCAGTAAGGAAGGCATGTCAAAAGCCAAGACAGGCTGAAAGCTAAGCCTCTTGTGCCAAACAGTTTACAGAATTGTAAATGCAAAGGGCGGGGTCCAAAGGAAACTGAAAGTTCTACTCCACTAACACATGAATGATAAAAAAGTGAAGTAGCCTTATTGCTTATGTGGAGAATGTTTGAGTGGTCTAGGTAGATCGAACTAGCCATAAGATTCCCCTAAGCCAAAGCCTAATCCAGAACAGGGCTCTAACTCTTCTTAATTTTGTGAAAGCTGAGAGAGGAGAGGAAGCTGGAGAATTAAAGTTTGAAGCTAGCAAAGGTTGGTCCATGAGGCTTAAGGAAAGAAGCCATCTCCATAAACTACAAGTACAAGGTGAAGCTAGATCTTCTGGATAACATGCTGAAGCTTCTACATCAGTTAGCACTTACTTCAGCGTGTTATCTAGAAGATCTAGTTAAGATAATTGATGAAGGTGGCTGCATAAAAGAACAGATTTTTAAAGTAGATGGAACAGCCTTCTGTTGGAAGATGCCATCTAGGACTTTCATAGTTAGAGAGAAGTCAATGCCCAGCTTCAGAGCTTCAAAGGACAGGCTGATTCTTGTTAGGGTCTAATGCAGCTGGTAACTAAGTTGAAGCCAGTGCCCATTTACCATTCTGAAAATCCTGGAGTCTTCAAGAATTATGCTAACCCTACTCTACCTGTGCTCTACAAATGGAACAACAAAGCCCGGATGGCAGCACCTCTGTTTACAACATAATTTACTGATTATTTCCAGCCCACTATTGAGACCTACTGTTAAGAAAAAAGGTTTCCTTACAAAATATTGCTGTTATTAACAATGATCTGTTCACCCAAGAGCTCTGATGCAGATGTACAAGGAGATTAATACTGTTTTAATTCCTGCTAACGCACATTCATTTTGTAGTCCATGAACCAAAGAATGCTTCCAATTTCTAAGTCTTACCATTTAAGAAATGCATTTCATAAGGCTATAGCTGCTATAGATAATGATTCCTCTGATGGATCTGGAAAAAGTACATTGAAAAACTGCTGGAAAGACTTCACCATTCTAGATGCCATTAGGGACATTTGCAATTCATGGGAGGAAGTCAACATGTCAGCATTACCAGGAGTTTGGAAGAAGTTGATTCCACTCTTCACAGATGACTTTGAGGGGTTTAAGACTTCAGTGGAAGAAGTAATTGCAGATATGGTGGAAATAGCAAGGGAACGAGAATTAGAAGTAGATCCTGAAGATGCAACTGAATTGCTGCAGTTTCGTGGTAAAACTTCAGCAGAGCGGAGCATAATGACTCATGCCTGTAATCCCAACACTTAGGGATATTGAGGTGGGAGGATGCTTGAGGCCAGGAGTTCAGGACCAGCTGAGGCAACATTGTGAGACTTCATCTCTGAAAAAAATTTAGGTGGGTTTAGTGACACGTGCCTGTAGTCCTAGCTACTCCGGGGGCTGAATGGAAATATCACTTGAGTCCAGGAGTTCGAGACTTCAAAGAGCTGTGATCACACCACTGCACTCCAGCTGGGCAACAGAAGGAGACCCTGTCTCAAAAAAAAGAAAAAAAAAAAAAAAAGAAAAATTTCATCAGATGAGGAGTTTCTTAAAGGATGAGCAATGAGTGCTTTCTTAAGGTGGAATCTATTCCTGGTGAAGATGCTGTGAACATGGTTGAAATGGCAACAAAGGATTTAGAATATTCTGTAAACTTAGTTGATAGAGCACGAAGACCACTGGCAGGGTTTGAGAGAGGACTTCTAATTTTGAAAGAAGTTCTAAATTCTATCAAATACAGTTACATGGTACAGAGAAATCTTACATAAAAGGAGGAGTCTATGTGGCAACTTTATTTTCTTATTTTAAGAAATTGCTACAGCCATCCCAGCCTTCAGTAGGCTTTACCCTGACCAGTCAGCAGCCGGTAACATCAAGGCAAGATTGTCCACTAGCAAAGATTATGACTTGCTTAAAGCTCAGATGATTGTTACATTTTAGCAATAATGTATTTTTAAATTATGGTATGTACACTCATTTTAGACATGCTATTGCACAGTTAACAGACCACAGTATGATGTAACCATAAATTTTATGTGCACTGGGAAACAAAAAATTGTGTTACCCGTTTTATTGCAATATTTGCTTTATTGTGGTAGTCTGAAATCCAACCCTTGGTCTCTCCAAGGTATGCCTGTGTATATGGCATTTTCTTTGTTAATTTATTGATGGGTACTTGGGTTGATTCGATAACTGAGCTATTGTGAATAAACCTCTGCTTAACATTGGAGTGCAGATATCTTGTCAACTTACTGATTTCACATGCTTTGAATATATACTCATAAGTGGGATTGGTGGATCATATGGTAATTTTGTTTTTATATTTTTTCTTTTTTTTAGTTTACTTAATTTTTTTTCTTCTCTTTTAATAAAACATTGTTCCAGAATACTTTTAGATATTTGAGGAACCTTCGTACTCTTTTCCATAATGGCTGTACTAATTTATGTTCTCACTAGCAGCGTGCAAGGCTCCCCTTCTCACCACTTCTTTGCCAAAACTGTTTTTTTTCTCTTTTTGATAATAGACATTCTAGCAGGTATGAGTTGTTATCTCATTATGGTTTAATTTGCATTTTCCTGATGTTGATAGATGTCAAGTACTTTTTTCATTTATCTGTTTGGGCATTCGTATGTCTTCTTTTGAGAAATATCTGTTTAGGTCATTGCTCCCTCTGTTTTTTTTTTTTTTCTCTAAGAGATGGGGGTCTTACTCTGTTGCCCAGGCTGGAGTGAAACTCCTGGCCTCAAGCCATCCTCCTGCCTTAGCCTCTCAAATAGCTGGGACTACAGGTGTGCACCACTTGTGCCTGGCATGCCATTTCTGAATTGAGTTGTTTTCCTCCTATTGGGTTGCTTGAATTCTTGATATATTTTGAATATTAACTTTTTATCAGATATACAGACTGCAAATATTATTTCCCAATCCATGGCTTTTCTCTTCACTCTACTAATTGTATTCTTTGCTATGCAGAAGTTTTCAGTTTGATGTAATACCATGTGTTTATTTTTGCTTTTGTTGCCTTTGCCTTTGGTGTCATATCCAAAAAAATCATTGCCCAGAAAATCATTTTCTCCTATGTTTTCTTCTAATAGTTTGATAATGCAAGTCTTATTTTGAATCTTTAATCAGTTTTGACCTATTTTTCTATATGGTGTAAGGTAATGGTCCAATTTCATTCTTCTGCATGTGGTTATCTAGTTTTCCCAGCATCATTTATTGAAGAAACTATCCTTTCTCATTGTGTGTTCCTCGCACCTTTGACAAAAATCAATTGAGTATAAATGCATGGGTTCATTTCCATGCTTTCTGCTCTATTCCATTGGTCTGTTTTTCTGTTTTTATGCCAGTGCCATGCTGTTTTGATTACCCTAGCTTTGTAATATAGTTTGAAATTAGGTAGTGTGATATTTCTACGTTTGTTCTTTCATCTCATGTTTACCTTGGGTATTTGGGGTTTCTTGGTATTCCTAATTAATATAGGGTTGTTTTTTCTATTTCTGTGAAAAAATGATATCACTATTTTGATATACATGACATTGAATCTGTAGATCATTTTGGGTAGTCTGGACATTTTATCAACATTAATTTTTCCAGTCTGAGAATACTGGACATATTCCATTTATTTGTGTCTTCAAATTTCTTTCATCAATGTTTTACAATTTTTATTGTAGAGCTCTGTTACCTCCTTGGTTAAATTTTTGTTTTTAATGAAATGGGGTCTTGCTATGCTGCCCAGGCTGTTCTTAAACTCCTGAGCTCAAGCGATCCTTCCACCCCAGCCTCCCAAAGTGCTGGGATTACAGATGTGAGCCACTGGCCTGGCCAATTTATTTCTAAGTTATTTTTTTTGGTAGCAATTATTAATGAGATTATTTTGTTTATTTTTAAAATCAGATGAGATAATTTGTTACTGTATGGAAATGCTACTGCTTTTTGCATTTTAATTTTGTATCCTTCAAGTTTACTGTAGTTGTTTATTAGTTATGTTTCTTTGGTGGAGTCTTTTGTGTTTTCTGTATGTCAGATTGTCTTGTTAGCAAACAGTGGCATTTGCACTTCTTCCTTTTCTAGTTGGATGCCTTTTTATTTCTTTCTCTTGTCTAATTGCTCTGGCAGGGATTTCTAGTACTATCATAGTTGAATAGAAGTTGTGAGAGAGTGCATCCTTGTCTTCTTTCTGATCTTAGAGGAAAAGCTTTCAAATTGTCACTGTAGAGTATGATGTTTTGCTCTGAGCTTGTCGTTTATGGCCTTTACTATGTTGAGGTGCATTCCTTCTGTACCTAATTTGTTGAGAGTTTTTGTCGTGAAAGGATGTTGAATTTTGTCAAATGCTTTTTTTTGCATCTATTGAGAGAATCATATGGTTTTGTCCTTGATTTTGTTAATGTGAACAGAATGACATTAGTTAATTTGCACATGTTGAGCTAATCTTGCACCCCTGGAATAATTCCTACTTGATCAGAGTGGATGATCCTTTTATTGTGCTGTTAACTTGTTTTGCTAGTATTTTGTGGAGGATTTTACATTTGTGTTTATTGGGGATAATGGCCTATAATTATTTTTATTATTATTATTATTTTGGTATTCATTTTGCCTGGCTTTGGCATCAGGGAAATGCTGTCCTCATAAAAAGAGTTAGGAACTTTTCTTTCCTCTTCTGTTCTTTGGAAGAGTTTAAGAAGGACTGATGTTAGTTTTTCTTTAAATGTTTAGTAGAATTTACCTGTGATGTGACTAGATTCTGGGCTTTTCTTTGATGAGAGACTTTTTTCTTCTTTTTTTTGAGATGGAGTCTCAAGCAGTGGCGAGTTCTCAGCTCTGTAACCTCTGCTTCTGGGGTTCAAGTGATTCTCCTACTTCAGCTTCTTGAGTAGCTAGGGTATTTTTAGTAGAGACAGAGTTTTGCTATATTAGCAAGGCTGGTCTTGAACTCCTGACCTCAAGTGATCTGCCTGCCTCTGCCTCCCAAAGTGCTGGGGTTACAGAAATGAGCCACCATGCCCGGTCTGATGGGAGACTTTATATTACTGATTTATATCCTTACTCATCATCAATCTGTTCAGATATTTTATTTCTTCATATTTCAGTTCTGGCAAGTTGTCTATGTCTAGGAATTTATCCATTTCTTCTGGGTTATCCAGTTTATTGGCATATATGTGCATATTAATCTCTTATGATTATTTGTTTGTGGTATCAGTTGTAGTTTCTCTTCTTTAACTTCTCATTTTATTTGTAGTCTTTTATTTATTTTTTTATTTTTTGAGGTAGAGTCTTGCTCTGTCGCCCAGGCTGGAGTGCCATGGAGCCTCTCAGCTCACTGCAACCTTTGCCTCCTGGATTCAAGCGATTCTCCTGCCTCAGCCTCCCAAGTAGCTGGGATTACAGACTCATTCCACCACGCCCGGCTAATTTTTTGTATTTTTAGTAGAGATGGTTTCGACATGTTGGCCAGGCTGGTCTTGAACTCCTGACCTCAAGTGATAGGCCTGCCTCGGTCTCCTAAAGTACTGGTATTACAGGTGTGAGCCACCGTACCTGGCCCTTCTGTCTTTTTCTTAATCTTGCTAGTGATTCGTCAATTGTATTTCTTTCCAGAAAACTGACCCTTAGTTTTGTGAGGTTTTTTTCCCCTGTCATTTTTCTAGTTTATACTTTATTTATTTCTTCTCTGATCTTTATTTCCTTTCTTCTGCTAACTTTGGTCTGAGTTTCTTCTATTTTCAGTTCCTTGAGTTATAACACTAGGTTTATTTGAGGCCTCCCAGGTTGGGCAGGTCTGTTGTCTAAGAAAATACACAGTGACAGGTGTCTCCTTGCCTGGGTAGGACCTTGTAGTGGTGTTTGAGGCTGAGCCAAGCCACTGTTTGATAAACTCTCTGGTTGGGCAGGTCTAGCCCCTGAGCTTTGCTGAAATTTGCTGTGGTAGGTGTCTACCAATCTGGATGGGGCTTTGGGGTGGGCTCTGAGGCCAGAGGTGGAGATTGGCCATCTAAGGACTGAAGCCAGGTTGAATTTTCTACCATGCTTCTAGAAGCAACCAGCTTGACTTTGCAGGTAGGATATGCCATTGGCTCTTACCTCTAATTCGATGCTACCACTGGCAGTAACACAGAGCTACAACCAAGATCTTGTAAGCTAGTTGCTAAAAGGTCTACCTCCTTTCTTTGTTTCTACCCAACCCCAGATGATCTAGTTATGCCATTGCCCACATTGTTTCCCTTGAAGCGAGACCATGGTGAGCTTCCTGGGAAACATTTTAGAACACTGGGGAAGCTCAGTGTCTGACCGTGGCTTTCTTTTCCCACTGTACAAACTGTGGATCTAGAGAATTTTCTTTGTGTAGCACAAATCAGCTTGGATGGGAACCGATGATGTGCTTAAAGTGAGACTGTTACTCTTACCCTTCTACTGCAGTTTTTATTTGGTTCTGTGGTCCACGCAGGTGTCTCAGCTCATTCCCAGATTTGAGGGTAAAATGGCATTTTCTCTTCTGTGGCTAGTTGCTGCTTAAACACTCTGTATGTGGGGTGTCTGTCTTCGGGCTTCTATAACAAATACCTTAGACTGGGTAATTTATAAATAGGAAAAATTTATTTTTCATATTTCTGGAGGCTGGGGAGTCCAAGATCAAGGTTCCAGCAGATTTGATATTTGGTAAGGGCTTGATCTCCTCTGTAGTTGGCACCTTGTTGCTACATCCTCAAATGATGGAAGTGGTGAAAAGGACTAGCTGGTTATCTTGACCCCTTTTATAAGGGCATTAATCCCATTTAATGAGGGCAATGGCTGGTTATCTCCTTAAGGTTCTTCTTGTTGATGATACTACACTGGGGGCTAAGTTTCAACATGAAATCTGGAGGGACATAAATATACAAACCATAGCAAGGAATGAAGCCTGAGACTTCTATTCCACCATCTTACTGATGTCTAAATCAAATTATTTAATTATTTATAAAAATATATTGAAGTTGCTGGAGAGATAATAGGAATCCAAAAATGATTTATAATAATAGTCCATTCACAACATAGGGTTTTTTTTGTTTTGTTTTGTTTTTAACCTTTCGTTTATTTTCAAAGTGTTCAGTGTAGAAGCGTTTCACATTGCTTGGCATGGGAGGTGATTCCTTGCTTGGCTTAGGTTAAAAATTTGAGGCCATATATCTCAAAGCCACATCCTACAATTAATCATTGACTTTACCTAGTAATGCTAAACAAAATGTTTTGTGAAAAGTCAAAATAGAAGGTGAGCAATAAACATGTAGGCAATTCAGTTGAGAGAATCACTGACATAAATGATGTTGTATAAATATAAAAATATCTTACTAATATGGTGATATGGGATAATTACTGTGTGCCAGATTCTATTCTAAATTTTATAACTATATTATTTAATTCTCAAAACTATGTTATAAGGTAGTTCCATGATTATTTGCATTTTATATACAGATAAATTGAGGCATTAAGAGACAATGTAACTTGTCCAAGATTATATTAATATATTAGGCTGGTGCAAAAGTAATTGTAGTTTTTGCCTTTTTAAATGGCAAAACCACTTGCAGTTACTTTTGTACCAACTTAATAATTAACAATTGAGCTGGAATTTATTTTTATTTTTATTTTATTATATTTTTATTTTTATTTTTGTTTTTGAGACAGAGTGTCACTCTGTCACTGAGGCTGGAGTGCATGATCTCAGCTCACTGCAACCTCCACCTCCCTGGTTCAAGTGATTCTTCTGCCTCAGCTTCCTGAGTAGCTGGATAACAGGTACACGCCACCATGCCCGGCTAATTGTATGTTTTTAAAGTAGAGACAGGGTTTTACCATGTTGGCCAGGCTGGTCTCAAACTTCTGACCTCAAGTGATCCACTCACCTAGGCCTCCCACAGTGCTGGGATTACAGACGTGAGCCTGTACGGAATAGTACAGAAGAAGATTTCACCTTCTAGCACCCGGTTAGAGCTGGGATTTAATGTATGCATTCTGATTTTGGGGTCTTTGCAGTGCTAGTCCTAATTCATCAACCTGAACTGCTTACTTGATTTTTTTTAATTAATTCTGTGGAATTACATCCACAAAACAAATCTTAACCAAAGGAAGATAAAAAGCAGCTTTGAAGATAGAAGTATATCAACATAAAGTAATGCTTTAAGTGTTTCTCATTTTTTAAAAAGGATCATGGGTAATAGCTGGAGAACAAAAATACATCAGCACAGTGGAATTTGCCACAAGCATTTTTTCTTTTCCTTTCAAAAAAATACGCTATTTCTACAAAACACATATATGCTCACTGGAGTGACACAGTTGTTTGAAGTAGCAAAAATTAAAAAATAGCCCATATTTCTAATCTTAAACTGTGAATCTCATAGAAGTTTACACATTTATATTGCCAATATGGAACATACATTTCTGATAATCATAGAAGCACACTTCTATTTCTTATAAACATCATTTTTGACATTTCTGCAGGGCTTTCTACAAGTCATTTTGCTTGGGCATTTCACTCAGTAGCAGAAGAAGAATTGCTGAACATGTTGCCAGCCATGCAAAAAGATGATCCCACTTGGTCTGAACTAAGAGCTATGGGTGTGGGGTGGTGGGTCCGGAATACCCGCATCTTACGCAAATGCATGGAAAAAGTAAGTGTTTTATTTTGGTGTGTAAGTGAGTCAATATTTTTTGGACATTTTTAAAAATGTCATTCCATATCTTCTCTGCCATTACTCCCTCTTGTTTTTGAAGAAGCAAAAGGCTTCTGAATAGTCCATATTTCATTTATAACATATTTCAAAATGTTAATATAAAGTTTAGAAATATATATTCTAATTCCCAAGTTTTTAATTGACACATTTGTTTAGTAGTATATGTCTGATTTTACAAAATAATATATGTATATGTTTAGAAAAATTTAAAAATAGTACAGAACTTCTCATGAAAGGCAGTAGTCTTATTATTTCTCCTCTGTGTCCTTTGAAGCCATCACCATAAGTCACTTTTGTTATTCTAAAATGCACATATTATTCATATACATATTTTTAAATTTTTATTAAACATTCAGTGGATAATATGTGCCAGGCTCGCATATGAAGGAAATTACTTGTTCAAAACTGTTTCTGTGAAATTTTGATCAATATTTTTTGATTATAGGTAGCTAAAGCAGCCTTTTATAGAAAGAATGATCCTTTAGATGCTGCCATTTTTTACCTTGCAATGAAAAAGAAAGCTGTGATTTGGGGATTATATAGGTAGGTAAAAAAAAAAAACTATGCTTCAATGTGAAAATCTGGTCATAAGGAATAAATATATGAAGTAAGATTTGTTGTTTTTGATGTTGATTCATGTAGATTCTTAGTTATTTTGTATTTAAGAGAGAGATTTCATAAGGAAAACGCCCCAAGTGTTTTTTTTTTTTTTTAGAATGGAAGAAACCTGATGAGGTCAGTTTAATTTGTTTTCAGATTTATCAATCCAGAAATAAAATATTGTTTATTTTAAGAACTTCGTATCATGCTCCTATGAAACAAAGGTAATGTATTAGTCTGTTTTCATGCTGCTGATAAAGACATACCCAAGATTGGGCAATTTACAAAAGAGAGAGGTTTATTGGACCTACAGTTCCATGTGGTTGAGAAGGCCTCACAATCATGGCAGAAGTTGAAAGGCACGTCTCACATGACAACAGACAAGAGAAGAGAGCTTGTGCAGGGGAACTCCTGTTTTTAAACCATCAAGTCTCTTGAGACTTACTATCATAAAAATAACATGGGAAAGACTTGCTCCCCTGATTCAGTTACCTCCCACTGGGTACCTCTCACAGCACATGGGAATTCAAGGTGAGATTTGGGTGGGGACACAGCCAAACTATACCAGGTAACTAAACCAGAAACTTATGTTTAGGACAGGGAAGAAGAGGAATTAATTAATTGGTGGAGTCTGGAATAGGCATCTACCTCTGTGCTATAAGCCAGCCCTACCCCTTAAAACTGCCTCCCTCCTGGGGGTGGGCCTCACCTTCTTTCTGAGCTGAATTCACTTAGAATTTTTCTCTCTCACATCTGAGCAAGACTGGTGAACAAGATTACGATAAATAGTTCTTCATTTGTTTTGACTTTATTTCCAGAGGACCCACATGAACAACAACCTTTGGGGGAAAATCATGATAACAAATTGGTTTTCTAAGAGACTAGATGATTTAGGGTTGTTTTGATTCAAGGCACATTCTTTAGATTTTATCTCTTATCTAGGTAATTTTCAGATGGGCAAGGGTGAAAAGTTACTGATGAGTTTCAGTGGTGGCACATAAGTTAATATAAATAAAACATTTTGCATGGATTTCAAAGTAATTTTCACAGTCCTACTAATGTAGTTTCCTTTGTATTTTGAAAGAAAAATTTTTTTGTAATCTCTCTCTGAGACTTATATAACAAATGTTTACCTAATATATATATATATTTTTTTAGACAGAGGCTTGCTCTGTCGCCCAGGCTGTAGTACAATGGCTCACTGCAACCTTCACCTCCGGGGTTCAAGCGATTCTCTTGCCTCAGCCTCCCAAGTAGCTGGGATTACAGGTGCCCGCTACCACACCTGGGTACTTTTTGTATTTTTAGTAGAGACAGGGTTTCACCATGTTGGCCAGGCTGGTCTTGAACTCCTGACCTCAGGTGATCTGCCTGTTTTGGCCTCCTGAAGTGCCAGGATTACAGATATGAGCCACCGCGCCCGGCCTACCTAATATAATTTTTACTGGGAAAAGAAGCACATATATAGGAAGTTATGAACTAGCAGATGTTTCTATTGAGCCTTAGCTATTACATCCTAACTTTAGAAAATTGATTCTGATGTAAAAAAAAAAAAAATTAAATTCAAAAATTTTCATACCTCTTTTTTCCTTTGTAGAGCTGAAAAAAACACCAAGATGACACAGTTTTTTGGACACAATTTTGAGGATGAAAGATGGCGTAAAGCAGCTTTAAAGAATGCTTTTTCTTTGCTAGGCAAACAAAGATTTGAACATTCTGCAGCATTTTTTCTTTTAGCTGGCTGCCTCAGGGATGCAGTTGAGGTAATGAATAAAATTTAAATAACAAAGAATAGCAAAGTCATCTTTTAAAGCTCTTTAGTGCTTAAATTTGTATTTTAATTTTATTAAATTTTTAAATTTCAACTTTATTGGAAATAATACAAAGCTAAATACCTAAAATAACTGTTCATATTTAATAGAGACATTTAAAAATTTGACTGTTAACTCGAATAGTATTTATACATAATTAAGATTAACCAAATGGTGTTTGTTAGTTAGTAGAGATAGGTAATTGATTTGACTCTTAAGAATATTCATAAATAAGTTAAAAAAAATTAAAAGCTTTATGTTATCACTTTAAACATATTTGAACCCCATATCTGGCTCTGTATTATTTGATGAATGTTAGAAAGTCCTTAACTGATTATTTCTTAGCAAACCTTAAAAAAATTACGAATATTTAAGATAAAATGTTTCTGTCTCAAATTGCCCTTTTGCTCAGAGTGTCATACAAGTAATTCAAAACAGCCTTTTAACATGGAGACTAAAGTCTCCAGGGGCAGATGGAGAATAATAGTAGAGGTTCAAGACAAAAAATAATATAGATTGAATTGACGTCATTTAAATTATCCATTATTTCCTCATTTAGTCTACTTTTTTGCACGTATATATATTTAGTGCTAGAAGGTAGATTTGCAAATAGTAAATGTTGTCAAGTAGATTTGCTAAAAGGAAGCAGCATATATTTTGTTTCTTACCCTTCTTTGCTAATTTTGGATGTTAATAAGGCTTTATTTATTCCAGTTATTAGTGAGTTAGTTGAATTTATACTAAAATGAAACCTACTCCTGCTTATTTATAAACAATATTTTCTTTTTAAAGGTGTGTCTTGAGAAACTGAATGACATTCAGTTGGCTCTTGTAATAGCAAGACTCTATGAGTGTGAATTTAATACAGCTGCAACATATAAATCTATTTTACGTAAAAAAGTTTTGGGAATTGATTCTCCTGCCAGTGAACTGTGTTCCTTGAACATAAATATGCATCATGATCCTTTTCTTCGGAGCATGGCATATTGGATTTTAGAAGATTATAGTGGTGCTCTGGAAACATTAATCAAGCAACCTATCAGAGAGAGTGATGGTAAGCTGCATTTCTAAGATGTGAATGATTAAGAGTGTTATTGATAATTGCTACATGTGCAGACCACTCTACTGTGTGATAAGGGTAATACAGACAAATTGAATTCATGGTCTTTATAACAGTTTTTGGTTGGTTGGTTTTTTTTCTCCAGAAAGATAAATCCTTTGAAAACAAAGAACTTGGGATTTTCTGTTTTTAAAAAATAGATTTATTGAACATAAATATTGTCAACACTTGAATATAAACATATTGAAGAAATACTGTTATAAAGCCAGTTTTTAAATCTCAGGTTGAATTTAGTGTGTTTGTCCATCAGTTTTATAATACTTACAGTGTAAAATATGTTCAGTGTAAAAAAAAAAAGTTGACTTAGGTGATGTGATTAGAAAATCTTAAGCTAGATAAACCTGACTGTCTTGTTCATTAGATACGTGAGGTAGAGCATATGTACTCTTTTGTGTCTGCTAGTACCTTTTCTTTTAGAAATCCTCTTTGCTAAAGCTTTCTTAGAGGTTCGCATAAAATGGAATTTTTATATAGATTCTATAAAAATGAGATTTGCTTTTCAGATACTTTTCCATAGATTGAATTGTGTTTGGTAGCTAATAAAATAGGTATTATATTATTTGAAATACTAATTGGAAAAGGTTCTAGTTCGTAGATTTTTATGTGGTATCATTTAATTGGGAGGTGGCCTTTGCCTTATTTTCTAAACCTTTGAGAAAGCTGTGTGACTCATTTGTTTAAGTCTTCTAGCCATCAAAGCTAAAGATTTTCAAACTAGCCTCTATATGTTGAAGGGAAAATGTAAATGCCTTTTCCAGCCACTTTCTTTTTTAAGTGTTTTTATTTTTAAAAAATTTAGAGACCTCATTTTGCTTTGTTGCCCTGGCTTATCTCAAACACCTGGCCTCAAGCTAGCCTCCCACCTCGGCCTCCCAAAGTCTGGAATTACAGGCATGAGCCACTGTGCCTGGCCCTCTTTTCTTTTCCCCTTTCCCTTCCTCCCCTCTGCTCCCATTCCGTCCCCTCCCCTCCTCTTCTTCTTTCTTTCTTTTCTTTCTTTCCTTTCTTCATTTCTTTTCTTTTCTCTTTTCTTTCTTTTCTTTTCTTTTCTTTTTTCACATGGAGTCTCACTCTGTCACCAGGCTGAAGTATAGTGGTGCTATCTCACTTCATTTCAGCTTCCACCTACTAAGCTCAAACAATCTTTCCACCTTACCCTCCTGAATAGCAAGGACCACAGATGTGTGCCACCGTGCCTGGCTAATTTTTTCATATTTTCGGTGGAGATAGGGTTTCACCATGTTCCCCAAGCTGGTCTTGAACTCCTGAGCTCAAAGTGTTGGGTTTATAGGCATGAACTATCATGCCCGGCCGTGGCCCACTTTCTTATACTTACACATGTTCATGTGAAAATTGTATTTTAATTTGGGACTAGTACATGTTTACATTCTTTTATTACCAATTAATGTTGTATTCTTCTAGAAAAAAATTTCAAAAGATAATGGTGGCTTGGACCAGAATGATTGGAGTGGAGGCAGCGAGATGTGGTTGGATTTGGGATATGATTTTAAGATTGACTAGATAGGACTGGATTTGATATGGAGAGAAAAGGAGTTAGGAGTCAAAGGTAACTCTTGGCTTTATAGATTGAACAATAAGTAAATGCTATGGGGAAGTATTGTTTTACATCATGAAGCTTTATCTGATAAGGTGACCTTTGAGCAGAGAATCGGTTGAAATGAGTAAGTTAATCAATGTAGACATGGGTAAAGAGTGGTTTGGGTCAAGGGCACACTAAATAAAAAGGTCCCAAAGCAAGAGTTTATACATGTAAGTGGAAACAAAATGTAGGCCTTTCAATATAGGAGTTCAGATTTTTAGTGTTAAGTTGGGACTGGAGATAGAGATGATGTCCAAGTTATCATTTCAGTATTTCAGTGGATGTTACTGAAAGTAATGGGACTATGTGAATTAAATCAGGGAATATAGATAGAAAAGAAGTCAGCAGTTGAACCCTAGAGGAATTTCAGCATTCCAAGGTAGAGAAAATGAGGAGGACTAACAAAGCAGACTGAGAAGTATCCAGGGAAATAGAAAAAGAACTAAAAGTCTGTAACTGGATGTTTTAAATTATCTTAGAATATTACCTGAAGAGACTTGTTTCAATGGGAAAGCAGCATAATCTTTGTTTTCCTACTTCGTTAGAATATGTTAAATATAAATGTGTTGTTGCCTCTTTAATGCCATGGATCATCATGTCCTATTAGTAAAATCGTGTCAAAGACCCTGTAGATAAAGGTGTCATAGTAGATAGAGGAAAGGGACTACAATACAACACCCAGTTCAGCTCTTGAACAACTTTCCTTGGCTCATGAAATGAATTTACTTTCAGATCAAGTTATGTCAGCCTGTAGTCCTGCAGTTTTTAATTTCTACAATTACCTAAGAACACATCCTCTTTTGCTGAGACGTCATTTTGGATCATCTGATACATTTTCCACACATATGAGTCTAACAGGAAAAAGTGGACTGGCAGGAACAATTAATTTAAGTGAAAGACGATTATTTTTTACGACTGCCAGTGCTCATTTAAAAGCTGGCTGCCCAATGTTGGCCTTGGAAGTATTATCAAAGATGCCTAAAGTCATCAAGAAAACAAGACCTTTTCGTAGAGCTTCTAGTTTTCTGGATACTAGTAAAGACTGTTCTCCTTCTTCTCCATTAAAATTGGATGCAAGGGAAGATAAGTCTTCTGCTATTGATTGGTCACAGTCACTGATGAATGGTTTTGGATCTTCTTCAGAGGGTTCCTCAGAGAAGCAATCAAACTCCACTCTTTCTTTTGACTGGAGCCAACCAAGTGTTGTGTTTCAGGATGACTCTTTAGAGTTAAAATGGGACAGTGATAATGATGAAGAAAATGAAGATGTCCCTATTTCAATGAAAGAACTAAAATCTTTACAGAGAAAAACAGATAAAAAAATAGATGAAATCAGTTCTAATTACACAGAATCTTTCAGTGCACTAGATGAAAATGACCTCTTAAATCCATCAGAAGATATAATTGCAGTTCAATTAAAATTTAGAGCATGTTTAAAGATTCTCACAGTAGAACTTCGTACTTTATCTACCGGCTATGAAATAGATGGTGGAAAATTGCGTTACCAGCTATACCACTGGCTTGAAAAAGAGGTGATAGCTCTTCAGAGGACTTGTGACTTTTGCTCAGATGCTGAAGAACTGCAGTCTGCATTTGGCAAAAATGAAGATGAATTTGGATTAAATGAGGATGCTGAAGATTTGCCTCACCAAACAAAAGTGAAACAACTGAGAGAAAATTTTCAGGAGAAAAGACAGTGGCTCTTGAAATATCAGTCACTTTTGAGAATGTTTCTTAGTTACTGCATACTTCATGGATCTCATGGTGGGGGTCTTGCATCTGTGAGAATGGAATTGATTTTGCTTTTGCAAGAATCTCAGCAGGTATGTAATTTATATGACAGTCAAAAATAGTACATGTCTAAAACTGGTTTTGATGTTGCTTTTTTGGTTTTGAATATTAAGACTTGATTTTCTTCATTACAGTTGCTTTAGGGAATGTTCCCTTCTGTGTGGTCCTTCATATTATGAGTTAGTAGAGTTGTGTATTTACTGTAGTTTCAAGCAATTCAGTATCAGGCCTTATGACCTGCTTAATTCACACTCCAAAGTCTTGTCTGAATGCCTTGTAGGGTGACAAACTTCTTATTGCAAGAGGATATTATCTTTTTATTTTCCCTCTCTGTTTCCCCTCAGTGTCTTATTTTTAAATATGATTATTGGAATGCTGACTTCTTCAGGTCCCTTCTAAATCTGAGTTTCTATTATGCTTTTATTTTTTAATTGCTTTGAAGTGTTTTAGAGAGCCCTTGATTTACTGAAGTAATGGTTTATAACTATAAATAGTTGATTAACCTTTTTTCCCTTTTTGTTTTTAAGGAAACGGCAGAACCGCTATTTTCTAGCCCTCTTTCAGAGCAAACCTCAGTGCCTCTCCTCTTTGCTTGTACAGCCAGTGCCAAAACAGTAGTTGCCAATCCATTATTGCACCTTAGTAATCTAACACATGATATTCTCCATGCCATAATAAACTTTGATTCACCACCCCACCCTGATATCCAGAGCAATAAAGTAAGTATGCTTAGTTTCAAGCATTTAATTCATCTGTACAATGATAAAACTACAAGATAAATATTAAGGTTTTTTTTTTAAGTAATTTTAAACATCCTACTAAGCATAGCAATTGTTACATTACCAAGTTTATGTTGATTCCTATTAAAGAAATCTTCTGGTTGTAGACCAGCTTATCTTACTCATGTTACTTAGACCAGTGGAATTCTTGAATTTTTTATCAAAATGCTTAGTTATTTAGTCTTAGCTGCTTTTTAAGAATAATAGGTGAATATGTAGATACATGAGTGATTCCTTTAGTAGTACATTTAACCAAAAAGCTCATTGTTCTTTAAAGATAGAAGTTAATATTTTAATGAAAAGGCACTAATATGTAAATAAAGTTTTCTCTTGTTAATATTAGAGGATTCTGTATTTTAAGGATAATGTGAACTATTTGCCCCTGTCATTTCTGAACCAGCTACAACAGAATCACCTGCAGTGCTTATTCAAAGTTTGAGTTCTCAAGTTCACTCCAAACTTACTGAATCAGTCTGTGAGAGTATGTCCCAGAAACATGTATTTTTAAAGAAGTTCCTGGTGTGATTCTAATGCGTAACTAATTATATTGTTATAGTTAATTCTCTAATCAACCAGAGCATCCTGTTCATCATCACTGTACTTTATCTGCTGTTGATATCATATTTTATCTTTACTTTCCAGACATACTGAAATCCTTTCAAGTATAACTGACTTTGACCATTTTCATATATCCCTACAGTTGTTTTTTTTTTCTTAATACTCTTTCATGTAGCTCTCGTCCACCTCCCAGGTTATATTACACCAATTCGCTTTTCTGTTTGCCTGATGCCGGCCTCTCCTACAATTTTACCCTATTTAGTACCCTCTCCTACAATTTTACCCTCTTTAACCCTTGTAATTGAATTTCACTACTTATTTTTCTGTATGCCCATATGGCTTATTGTACAGTTTAGAATTTAATTTCTTTCAGATTGTGCTCATTTTAGGCAAACTATATTTTATATTTAACTTCATAGCATACCTGTAGTGTATCAGTTAGCTTTTGCTGCTTAACAACTGTCCTGAAACATTAGTGGCTTAAAAAGCCATCATTTATTTTGCTTATGATTCTGTGGGTTGGTTCATTAGTTCTTTGGTTTGGGCCAGCTGTACTAATGTCTGGACTCTGTCATTTATCTTTGGTCAACTGGTGGGTTAACTGGGTTCTAGATGATCTAGGATGGCATCATTTACATTTTTGGTGGTTGGCACATGCTGACAGTACTGACAGGAGAATCTGGGTCATAGGTATCTCATCCTCCAGCAGGCAAGCCTAATATATTTGTCTGGGTTCTTCAAGAAACAGAAAATAGGATGTGTAATAAGAGAGAGATTTATTATAAAGAATTCGCTTATGTGGTTTTGGAGGCTGAAAAGTCCCAAGATCTGCAGTTGGCAAGTTGGAGACCCAGGAGAGCTGATGGTGTAGTTCCAGTCCAAATCAGGCCTGAGAACCAGAGAGCTATGGTTTAAGTTCAGGTCAGAAAGTCAACAGGCTGAAGACCCAAAAAGAGCTGATGTTTTAGTTCAAGTTTGAAGATAGGAAAAGCAATGCCCCAGCTCAGTGCAGTTAAGACAGGAGTTACTTGGCCTTTTTGTTCTATTCAGATCTTGCCAATAGAGTCGACTCACATAACAGACCACAATCTGCTTAATCAGTCTACTGATTCAAATGTTTATCTCATCTGAAAACATCTCACACCTAGAATAATGTTTAATCAAATGTCTGTGCACCCCATGGCCCAGTCACAACTAGATTTTTTTCACATGGTGGCATCAGGGGTTCAAGAACAGTAAGAATAGAATTTGCAGGGCTTTTTGAGGTGTAGATTCAAAACTCACACTTCATTTCTGTTGTTTCCTCTTGGTCAAACCAGTCAAGGCCAGCTTAGATTCAGTGAGTGGAGAAGTAGGTCCAGCTTTCTTTTGCAGAAGCTGTAAAATATTGTCGTTTTTGCAAGCTCCCACACATAGTTTTTATCATCTTCAATTATATAATATCTTTTAATTCATACCATGTTTTACTGACATTTGGAGGAAAAATTAGCAATTAGATTTGACCTGTCATTCTCCATTTTTATCTGCAAAAAGACTGGCATACTTCACAATCAGATGAGGAACCTAGTGTTTTAGTATTCTAGTCTAGTTTGGCTTTCTTACCTAGCTGAAGCTTCTCCTTCATCCTCAGTTCTACCTAATGTTACAGCTCTTGCCATGCCATGTTTAGGGTCTTCTCTTCCTTAAAACAAATGCCTGACTCCACTGCCTTTTGGTTACTGCCTTTCATACCCTATAATGTTTCTCTTTTCTCTAGTTTCACTCTCTTCAAATTATTTCCTAAGGTAACTAGAATATGTGGTAGCATATTCTTTAGTGACCTGTCCATTGGTGAACTGTCTGTTATCAGGCTGTGTCTCTTCATGTTTTGGTTGAGGAAAAAGCAGATTGAGAGTTGGAGGGCTTACTTTAATATGTCGTTCATGCTCTACTGGCGAGCTGACATCTGTTCCTCTTTGCTCTAGAAAAAGAAATTAGGTAGCAGATGTGTGTTTTATAATTTCTGCTAAAGGCTTCAGTGTGTTTTCTTTAAATTTTCTGTAGTGAGACTTACGTAGATAAAAATAAGTGTTATAGAAAAAAGAAATAGTTTGTGAAGGCAAAGAATGAAAAATTTTTCATTTTTAAAAAAATGCTGATTAGGTCTTGAAAAAAATCTATACTTTAAAAAAGTTATACTTAATTTTGTTTTTGTTTTCCAGGTATATGTAATGCATACATTAGCAGCCTCACTTTCTGCTTGTATTTATCAGTGCCTTTGTGGTAGTCATAACTACAGGTAACTATCTTTTTATGAAATTTAAGAATGCTTACAGTAGGCAATGAGGTTTCATATTTTGTATGTTAGTGGTTTAGAACTATCTAAAACAGTCTATTTCAAGTAATGCAAAAAACATACATCTGAGGTTTTTAGTACTTTCTGTTCATCTTTGGAATTTTTATGCCAAATGAATCTCAAATAAATTTCATCTTTGAAATTTTTAGGGCAAATGAATCTCAAATAAAATTCAGTATAACTTATTTAGCAACCTATTACCGATCACTGCCTTATGTCAGATACTGTGATTGGCGCTGAGAATTTTAACGCAAATAATAATATAAGGTCTATTTTTTAGGGTCAGTCTAGTTAGAGACAAAACATGTGAGCTGTTAAATGATATGTATGTAATATGACATAGTACCAAATTGGTACCTACAATAAGATGGTAACTAGTAAAAGGTTCAGGAAGCACAGGGGAGGGAGTAATTGACTTGAAATTGAGAAGAATTTTGCGGAAGAATTGATGTATATGACATTTCTCTTTATGTTATAAAGTTTTACTGTAATTGATCTAGGCTTTAAAAAAATAGTTTGTTACCCTTTGGAGTCTTTCTGTATCTATCTTTAGTTCTTTGAAATACTCTGTTTCTTCAAATATTGTCTCATCTCTCTTCTCTTTCCTATTAAACAGGTATTGCAACTTCTGGGTCATTTCTTAGTGTTCTTTTAACTTTCCCCTCCTATGTTCGTTTTCTTTATCTCTTTTTGTTTCATTTCAAGAGAAATTCTAGCTTCATTTTCCAAATATGGATTCATTATTCAGCAATGTCCTATTTAGCCAGCATTTATATTTTAGAAATTCTGTTTTTTCATTTTTAAGATCTCTTGTTGAATTTATAGTTGCTTGTATTTTTATAACATTTCTTGATTAAAAAAAATTTTTCTGAGTTTGAAGTACTTTAACTTACTGATAAGTTGGCTTTCTCAGGTGAAGATCTTTTGTTGAGTTTGTTATTTCTTACATGGTGTCAGCCTTCCTTGTTAATTTTTCGTTGTCTGTCCGTTTTATGTATTTGAATTTTCTACGGGTAGCCTTACTTACCATTCTGGTTGTATAGTTCACAAGGTAGCTTCAACTTGATTTCTTTAACACTGATCCTTCAAGAATTCACTTTCTTTATTTTCATTAACTTATTTTTGTCTTTCCTATGATTTCCAAAGGAATGAGGGAGTTTTTTTGCTGTTACTCTGCTATCTTGAAATTGGAAAGTAAAGCAAGAGAAACTACAAATGCATCAAAATGTTATAACCAATGAGATTTCCTAATCATAACACATTAACACCAATAAATGTGCTATGTTTAAGTATTATATTCATGTACTTAATGTATGATGTAGGAATTTCTAATTCCTATAATTCATAATTCCTTATACCATTTTCTGTCAGAATTATTTCATAGTTTATGTCAAGCAGCAAGTTATTTTGTTTATTCATCTATTAGACTTAGCTTTGCATCTTTTACTTGGGGAAGCTTATCCTGAATTCCCAAATTATGTGAAATACTCCTCTATTTTGCCATGATAGCATCACATGCATAGGTTTCATCTTTAAGAGTAGTATGATAATATTATTTGTGTTTTGTTCCCCTACTAGAGTAAATTTAATGGGGACAGAAACATTGTTTTTCCTTGAATGCCTAGTACCTGCTACAGTGCCTGATGTGTAGGGGTAGGCTAGCCATTCTCTATAAGTCTGATGCTCTACCGACTGAGCTATCCAGGCTCCCGCCATTCACTATAAAAGTGAGCCTAAACTTATTTTATTTTCAACCAGATAACTATGTTTTTAAGTCCAATATGTAAGCTTGCTACTTGTACATAGCAATTTAGTTTTCTCATTTGTACTTATTCTGTCTCTTAAAATCTGTCAAATGTGTTTTAATTTAGAAAATGTGTATGTTTACACTTAAAGGATACTTTATTTTCATATAGCACTAGACTGTACAGTATACTACTTAGATGTACTAGCAGTATAATTAATAGAAATTTGTACTCTTGATACTAGATCTGAAACATGAAAACACTATTTATGAAATTTGTCATAGATTTAAATATTGTTTTCTTCTCTCAGTTCATTTCAAACAAATCAGTTTACTGGAATGGTATATCAGACAGTACTGCTTCCTCATCGACATTCTTTGAAAACAGGAAGCTTAGATGAAGCAATAACTCCCAATACATCACCAGCTCAATGGCCAGGTATAAATAATTTTCATGTATAGATCAGTTTTTTCTTAGTCTTATTTATAATCTTAGATAAGTTGAAAGACGATTTGTTTTAGTTTTGCCACATGATAATGATTGTTAAATATTGTTAGAATTGATACTAGTTCAATATTCACCACTCATTCTGAATTATGCAGTTATTTAATGTATTTCCTTGATCATTATCCTAATATAACTCAAATGTTTTGTAATATAATTTTTAAAATCATTTTGCTTTTGTCATACTAGAAAAACACATCAATGTAATTTTATGAGATTTTAGTCATTAGAGATTTTAATATTTAATGTTACAGATTTTTAAAGTTTCTCTCAAATAGCTCATTTGTGCATTAACTGTAATAACCGCTACTAATCTATGAATCTAGGGAAGAAAATACAGTATTAAATCCTGATGCAGTATCTTTTTTGCTAAAATTAGAAAAATATAGTTAATTTTTAATTTTAAAAATTTATAGTCAGTGGCAGCTATGTTTGTTTGTTCTAGGAATAACTTGTCTAATTCAACTTTTGAATTCTTCTGGCGAGGAAGCCCAGTCAGGGCTTACAGTTTTACTCTGCGAAATTCTCACAGCAGTGTATCTTAGTCTCTTCATCCATGGCCTGGCCACACATTCAAGTAATGAGCTATTTCGGATTGTGGCCCATCCTCTAAATGAAAAAATGTGGTCTGCTGTATTTGGTGGAGGTGCAAATGTTCCTAGCAAAGAACGGACACATTCAAAAGCTTTACCTGGTGAGTTTTAAGTTTTTTTTTAAGACTGAAGCTTTATTTATCTGAGTGATAACTTTCTCAAATGTAATTACATTTTGATTTAGTTACAGAAAGTTCTTGTTACAGACCATTTGTGAAAAGCATGAACAAGTAGTTATACAGTGAACATGTAATATTAAAGTTTCTGGTACAGTTTTTAATCTTTAAACTATTCCTGTACCAGTAATTAGAATGATCTTATGTAAATTTGTTAAATATTTTACAATTGAAACTTTCATTTGTTTTGAAACACACTGTAATATTGGTTTTTGTTCTATCCCAAATACAGATTCTTTCTTCTTTCTTTGGCAGGAAGGCACTTTGCTGTGCCTAGTCCCCACCAGGTAGTGGTATTCTCCATGGAATGTGTGGGCTTTTCCAAAGCTCTTTCAGCCATCAGTTCTCATAGCCCTCCCAGTCTTGCAGGCAAGATATGAGCTTTAGAAATAGGCTTTTATCATTCAGCTTGCTTTGTGTTGTTTTGAGGGGTTGGTGTACAGTGGGCCAGTTTTATTTTGTTTGGCATTTATAGAAAACTGAGAAGTTTCCTTTGATCAAGCCATATTTTTGATTTAAAACAATGATTAGCAGTTAGAAAACCATCTCTGGTATTTTGTTCTACTTTTAAATTCTTTGTTTTTTTATATTCTTCTGTCCCATAGACTTTAACATTTTAAAGTGTGTAGAAATAAAACACTGTCAGTGCTAATCATAGAAAATCAGACTATGGCTTGAAATGACTAGAAAAACATTTCAAATTAGGCTGCTTTATGATTTGCATATTATGATTCTGGCTGTTAGAGTTTTTGGATTTCTAAGTGTTCATGATATCATGAAAAGTAAACATTTTAAACAATTATATCCCCTTTTAAAAACTTTCTAATATTAACACTGTATTTTTTTTTATGTGTTAGTCCATGTGTGATAATCTTGGTTTTCCAATTTTGGAGGACATAAGGAGAATGTTTATTTTTAATATATAGTACCTGAAAACTTATTTCATTCTATACTGATGTTGAATAAATTAAAAATGTTAAATGTTTTTCCAAAAAAAAAAAGAGAAAAACCCTTTGCATACATTTAAGAGAGAAGCTCAGCAAGATTATTCATCTCCTTATGAATTTTCACTTACTTCTTCTCTGACATTTACACTGAACATACACTTGAACATACAGGTATATGTGGGCTTGGATATATATGTGTGTTGGGAGGTCAGGCAGTTGGTGAGGGACATGAGAGAATAAGAAAAACTTGAATTTGGCTTCATTATTGAGGAGAAAATTATTGCCAAGATCTATACCATAATTGATGAATATTCTTTAAATGAAGCTGTATTAAAAGGAATTTAGAAAAATTATTCTCTTGTTAAAATATTAAAAAGTTATTTGTAGCAATGCTGGCATATATTATACTTTTCAAAAGCAGTTTCCACTAAGCTGTGGCCCTGCATGACTATATAGCAAAAAATCATGATGGCCTTGCTTCTGCTTCCTCTCCTTAATTGAAATTGTTTCTTCAATTACCTAGGACTCTCAGACTTTCTAGTCTGGGTCTCTTACTCTCTTCAACCAAGAAAAAACAGGCAGGAATTCCTTTATGTATAATACTTACCATGAGGCAAATTCAGTTTATAACTTAAAGCAGAGTTCACCCAGCTTTTTCTATAAAAAAAAAACTAAATATATAATTTAGGTTTTGCAGTTCAGTCGGTATCTCACAACTATTTAGTTCTGCCCTTGTAGCACAAAAGCAGCCGTAGACCATTTTTAAACAGATGAGTGTAGCTGTGTTCTAATAGAACATTATTTATTTGTTGGGTTGCAATTTGCCAACTCCTGCTTTACAAGTAGAAGCAATTTATTATTGCTCTATTTGGAATAAAATATTTGTCATCCTTGTTAAAGGAATTTCGTTTTAGAAACAACTAAAGTTAATATTTTGGGGCATGGAGTTCACTGTGGGTCTCTCATTTGACCTAGCCACAAATTGTAGTTATGAAATAGTATAAGTGGCATCAGAGGGATAATGTATAATCTTCCCTGCCATGGCCCTTAGCTTCCTTGAACAAATCTAGGGGCTAATTCAGTTTTTGCAGTTATAAAATACTGAAAATGCAGAATTCTAATATGACTTCTCCAGAGACCTGATACCATCCTGCTTAGTACTCATCCACCTATCACACTTTGCTTACTAATTTGATGGCTGTTTTAGCTGTCTGGTCCCTGCCATTAGCCCTAAATTAAACTTATTTCCTTCTATCTTTTCTTCTTATGCACTTCAGATTTCATATGCAAATTTACCTTATTTGCCAAATTTAACTTATTAAAATATTAAGTATTTTAATTTTTGTAACATTTCTGTTTTTTAAAAAGTTGTTTATTGTGCTTTTTGTATAGATTTTTTTTTAAGGATTTCTCATGAAATTCATCTTGGACTATATTTATACTTAAGATACCTGAATTCAATTAAAGAAAAACTTTCAAAGTCTAAGGGAAGTAAGATCTGTAGCTCTGTTGAGTTTAAATTAAAAATTGGTAAATTAATTTTGACCATGTTTTTAATATGTTCTGAGAAAAATTCATTTGTTAAGACTCTGATCTTGTTGATGTAAAATGTTAAAAAGGGATAAATTCTTGCTAAGGAAGGTTCATATATATATAAAAAAGAAAATGAAAAATACATTCTTGCTAAGCAGGCATCAGGTCTCTCAATTCCATCCATTTCTCCTGAGCACAGATATATGTAAAGAACCTTAATGAAAGTCCAGGTTGATCTTTGTGTAAGGTTGGTGCAAAAGGAATGGCAAAAACCACAATTACTTTTGCACCAACCTTATTAACCACTCTAGTTATTGATTGTAGGCAAAAATATCATTACATAAATTATTTTTGGGGACCATCATAAGTACCATCATAAGCTCTATGCTACCACTTATTCGACCCCAAGTAAAAAATAAAGTGACCTAAAATTATCTACATCTATATGTCTAATCTCAAAGCAATAATAAGGATACTTAAAACATATTATTCACTTAGCGATAGGGCTGGTTGTAGTCACATCCAGGTTATGTGGTGCTCATCTGTCCTTGAGTACCCAGAAAGTATTCTAAATACAGTCATGGAAGTAATTGAAGGAGTACTTACAGAAAACATAAATGATATGATTTGTCCATTTGCTAACCAGAACAAAAGGAATATATTCACTTAATGATGAAACTAAAGGCCTGCTGGTTCCAAGGCTGATCTAATTTTAAAAGGAGTGGGAAGGCTGGGCATGGTGGCTCATGCGTGTCATCCAAAGCATTTTGGGAGGCCAAGGTGGGCAGATGACCTGAGGTCAGGAATTTGAGACCAGCCTGGCCAACATGATGAGAAGTTGTCTCTACAAAAATTAGCTAGGCATGGTGGTGCACCTGTAGTTCCAGCTACTCAGGATGCTGAGACAGGAAGAATCGCTTGAACCTGGGAGGTGGAGGTTGCAGTGAACTGAGATCACACTACTGCACTCAAGCCTGGGTGACAGAGCGAGACTCTGTCTCAAAAAAAGAAAAGAAAAAAGGAGCAGGTAGAAAGAGAAAGGGAAAGAAGTGAAGGCAATTAATGGTAACTAGAAGTAGTGGTCCTATGGAGTAGAGATTCACTGAAAACTAGAGAGAGAAAAATCTCACAGCAGAAAGTCAATCAGGACCAGGAAATGCTAACAGCATTGGCTTTCAATATGAAGTAAAGTTCTGAAATCTCAGTTTTTTGAAGGCATTATTATGTTGCCCTGAAAACATACCAACTGAGACAGGACAGCAACCTGATAAATTTTAGGTTATAGGAAAGCAATCCTTTGTGTTTGGATTACTGCTAACCACAATGGTGATGTCCCAAAAGTCTAATTGCATTAAGTAATGTTCAATATGCATTGTTGACCAAGGGAATAAAACAATGTATTTTAGAAAAGTTGACTTGAATCCAGTCAAAATTAATGTATATTTAAAAATTTTTATCTTTTAAATTTGGCCAGTGAAAGCTGACAAATCTGGTATATTTCATTTTCCTTACTATTCAAATCAGTGTCGAAGCATTGTATATTGAAGATGAAATACATGTTTAGACCCCTTAAAAATGTTTTCTAAAAAGTGTTCTGTAGGTTTAGGTGCTGTATTATGAGAGGAATTTGAAAGTCATCATTTGTTTTCTTTGTTCTGATATAAATTTGGATTTAAGTTTTCTTTGCCATGATGGCCTCATGAACTAGATTTTATTTCTTTCTACATATCTATTATGTACTTCATATATCCTTATAGTAACAATATTTAAAGATAGCTTAAGCTTCATAACTTAAGAAAATGATAGATATTTATTAGACTGTAGTCTAGCAGGTCAAAATTCTTAACCGAAATGTTAATTTACATAAATTGATTTTTAATCAAATTTAAGTTTTTGTGAATTCCACATTATATATTAATGAAGAGTTTGATTTTTCTGATTAACTGAAACTGTAGTGCAGTTATATGTTTATGGAGCTCTGAATTATTTTGTTATTATGGTTAATTTTTAAAGTAGAGAATCACCTAAGCAATAGCAATTTTCAACAAATTACTTTTTCTGCCAACAGTTAGAAATCCATTCTTTTGCTTTTTATTCTATATTATAAACAAAACAAAATGTTTTTATTTTAAGAATTTTTATTTTGTTTTGTGATACTTGCAGTTATAAGAACTGTGAATTTTCTCTTTATCTTAATAAATTTATAGTAATGATTTTTTTTATGTCTCCAAGTTGAGGAATGGAAATGTAAAATGAATATTTTATTTGTGGTAAGCATGTTTGTGTTTTACTATGATATCGCTAATGATATTCTAGACATAAAGTATATTTCTGATTTATTATGCTAAATACAGATCAGAAAATCCATGTTTTGCTTTTTATGATAAAACTTGTATAAAAATAAAAGTTCTGTATTCAGTATTCAATGATTATCACATGTCATTGCTGTCATTCCTTTAGCAAAATATGCAGAACAGCAAAATATCTTGACCAGAAAAGCTAAGACTTGAGCATATTAAAATATAAAACAAAATAAGTGATTTAAAATATAATTGAATATGCCAAACACTTAACTGATGGTTTATTATAAGGAACTTTTAAAAGGCTGCTGAACTTCAGAATTACTAATTCTGTAGAAGTAAATACTGTCCTCTCCCCTCCCATCCCTTCCCCTCCCCTTGCTTTTCGAGACAGTCTCCTTGTGGCCCAAGCTAGAGTGCAGTGGTGTGATCTCAGCTCACTGCAGCCTCTGCCTCCTGGGTTCAAGCGATTCTCCCACCTCAGCCTCCCAAGTAGCTGGGATTACAGGCATGAGCCACCACATCTGGCTGATTTTTGTATTTTTTGGTAGAAACGGGCCAGGCTGGTCTCGAACTCCTGACCTCAAGTGATCCGCCTGCCTGGGCCTCCTTAAGTGCTGGGATTACAAGTGTGAGCCACCATGCCTGGCCAGGAGTACATTTTTTGTTAGACTTTTTGTTGAAGACCATATAATATAAATTTTAATTCAAAGTTTAAAAAGCATTCTATTCGTTCATTTTATAAATGACTCAAGAAGGCAAATTTTTATATAAGAGTAGAGAAAGCATAGAAGATAAAAGAAACTCCAAGAAATGTACATGTATAAATTTTTACATGTAATTATTCTTTTATTTCACTGGTAAAGCCTGATGACAAAAGAAGAAACTAACCTTATAATAAATGCAACATTCATTTATCTGGACTCCCTCATTCAATATTTCTTTCTTTCTTTCTTTTTTTTTTTTTTTTTTTTTTAGACAGGGTCTTGCTCTGTCTCCCAGGCTGGAGAGTACAGTGGTTTGATTACAGCTCATTGCAGCCTTGGCCTCCTGGGCTCAAGTGATCCTTCCACCTCAGTCCCCCAAATAGCTGGGATTACAGGTGCAGGCCACCATTGATTAGCCTAGTTAATTTTTTAAGTTTTATTTTTGTAGAGACAGGGTCTCACTATGCCCAGGCTGGTCTTGGACTCTTAGACTCCACTGTCTTCCCACCTCGACCTCCCAGAGTGCCAAGATTGCAGGTGTGAGCCACCATGCCCTGCCTCATTCAGTATTTCTCTGTGCCTTACTGAGACCAATCACGTGGTCTCTCTCTTCAACTCAGTTTTCTAGTATTTCTGGCAGTCCTAATTCCTGCAGCAAAATGGCCTGATTATATTTTCTCCATTCTAATTTTTTAAATTATGACAAAAAACACATGGCATAAAATTTACCAAGTGAACTATTTTTAAGTATACAGTTTAGTCTTAAATCTATTGTGTTGTGAAACAGATCTCTAGAATTTTTTCATCTTGCAGATCTGAAACTATACCCATTGAACAATTCCCCCACTTCATGCAATCCCTGGTAATCACCATTTTACTGTTTCCAGGAATTTGATAACTTTATATACCTAATTTAAGTGGTTATATACCTCATATAAGTGGGATTATATAGTGCTTTGTCTTTTTGTGACTGGCTTATTTCACCTAGCATAATGTTCATCCATGTTGTAGCTTGCGACAGAATTTCCTTCCTTTTTAAGGCTGAATAATATCCCATTATGTGTGTATACTCCATTCATGTTTTCAGTAAGTTTTTCAGTTTGAGTCAAAATCTTATATTCAGGGTGACTGAAAAGTAAGTACTACTCTAGGGCAGTGATCGGCAGGCTTTTGAATACATTACCTTATACACAAAACATGGTTGACCAAATTCTCAATATATATATATATTTATGTCTACGACTATTGATCCAGATTTAAACATGGACAACGTCATTTCTTCTCCTTACTACTGTTCTTCTTCCCCTTCTTTCCTCTGCTTTCCTCTCCCCCTGCCCCTCTCTCTCCTTTCTTCTTCTCCCTTCTCATTTTCCTTGCCTCTACTTCTTCCCCTGTCCCTTCTCCTCTACCTTCCTCCCTTCTTCTTCTGCCCTTTCCTCCTATTTATCAAAAAATAAATCTAGAAGTTGTAGTACTTTCCTTTCATATTCCAGTGATTCATTTTGTACAACAGCTACCTTGGAGACTGCCTTGCTCTGTGGCCTGGAGACAAATCACCACTTTCTATTAAGATATTTATCATTTCATTTTTATAGATATTTGTGGAGCCATGTTCAATATACTATGCATGGTAGTGATCCTAGGAAGACTTTAAGGGTCAGTCTTTCAAAAAGCTGGATAGTATCATCTTCCAGACTTTTTTTTGTTTTGTTTTGTTTTGTTTTGTTTTTTTGTTTTTTGTTTTTTTTTTGAGACAGAGTCTCACTCTGTCACTGAGGCTAGAATACACTGGTGTGATCTTCCACCTCCCAGGTTTAAGTGATTCTTGTGCCTCAGTCTCCCAAGCAGCTGGAGCTACACATGCACACCACCACACCTGGCTAATTTTTCTATTTTTAGTAGAGACAAGGTTTTGCCATTTTGGCCAAGCTGGTCTCAAACTCCTGGCCCCAAGTGATCTGCCTGCCTCAGCCTCCCAAAGTGCTGGAATTACAGGCATGATCCTCTGTACCTGGCCAGACTTTTTTAAATCACTAATCTTATTCTTTGGGGATTAAGAAGTTCCTTCAATTAATTGCTTATTTAATCCTTTTATTTTTGGAATCTTTGAAGTTTACTTGGAAAATCATGTTCTACATTTAATTTTAAGGGTTTGTTTCATAATTAGTGTTCACATACATTTGTAGTTCTCACATTTTTTACATGAAGATAAAGGAAGATGAATATATATCTCTTAGGAAACTGAGGACTTAGACTGAATTGCCTTGCTGAAAGCAAGAAACAAATTTAAAATCTATTTTATCTTAAACTTACATGACTTTTGTCTTTTCCATAGCTGTGTTCCTTTCAACATAAAATGTTTTAAACCATTAGTTAAATGATTTATCTTCTCTCCTCTCCTGAAATTTTAGGGGCTCAGTTTGAAGGTTCAGACTAATGTGCCTCCTGAAGCTTCATGTTCACTCTGGCAAACTCATGATAACTCTATAGATGTGGGTGCCTTAGATGGAGAAGTAGAGAATGAGACCTGCAGGTTACTTTAGGTTCAGTTTTTTTGTTGTTTGTTTTGTTTCGTTTTTGAGACAGAGTCTGGTTCTGTTGCCCAGGCTGGAGTGCAGTGGTGTGATAGCTCACTGCAACTTATGCCTCCTGGGCTCAAGTGATCCTCCCAAGTAGCTGAGGCTACAGGGGTGCACCACCATGCCTAGCTAATTTTTGTATTTTTTGTAGAGACGAGGTTTCACCATGTTGCCCAGACTGGTCTTGAACTCTTAAGTTCAGTTTTTAAAGTAATGACATTTAAATCTAGGTTCAGAATATTAATTTCATTGTACTGATTTTAAATGATAAACTGAAAAATAAATATTAACTTAATAGCCTTCCCCTTGTGCTGTAGTTTTAATCACAGCAATATATGTGTGTGATAACAAGTCTACAGAAGAATTTATAGGAAGGAATGTTGTCTTATTTATTCCTCTACTGTTATTCCCTGTGTGTAG
This sequence comes from Cacajao melanocephalus, assembly GCA_963573385.1. Lineage (NCBI taxonomy): Eukaryota > Metazoa > Chordata > Mammalia > Primates > Pitheciidae > Cacajao > Cacajao melanocephalus. The sequence continues at coordinate 31,597 of CAUYLG010053570.1, read as the reverse complement.
CCTGTTAACCATTTCTCCATTTTGTTTTGGGTTCCTTGGGGAGTTAATTTTATAATTCTAAAAAAAAGCACAGTGCAGAATGTTCTTAGGGTGAGGAAAGGATTCTTAAGGGAAGGAAGGTATATTTGTCTGTACAGTCTACTGTCTTGACATGGAAGCTTTGTTTTAAAAAGTTTTTCCTGTGAAAGCAGCTGAAACTTATTTATGAAATTTATGTCAAGACATGATTCTGTTTTGCCTGTGAATGCCTTAGTTTTTCTTCAGCCACTTTCTAGCCTCTTTATATCTCTTAAAATTTATAAACTCTGTATTCAAGTTGCTCTTCATTTATCTTTAATACTAATGGTTTTTTTTCTGTTACTAATAAAGTAGCTATTTTCCCCTTAATAATAGAACAGTAGAGTTAGTTTTCACCCAAGGAGTGGCAAGCATTCTTGATATTCCATTATTAGCATTTTCAGAAACAACTAGTTGAACACCCAGCAGCTATAGTTTGTATTGGTGCCCCTAAGCTTCACAACAAATCTGACCTAACAAGTTTAAGCATAAAATTGCCTTAAGTATTCCTACAATTGGAGGAAAAAGAAGAGGGAGCAACTACCCTATTGACAAGTCACGGGTCATTTGTTTGCTGGGAGGTATCACTAAGGTCCTTTTAGTTATAGAATCTAAATTAATGCACATTCATTATTGTAAAACTAGTTGCCTTTTTTTTTCCTTTGGTCCTGCTTCATAAAAAGTGTTTTAATAAGTGATTTTATACTTCCTGATGTTGAGTCTGTATATTTTAAACATTTCCTCCCAGTGTGGTTAATTTCTTATTTTCATGTCATGTGTCTGGATTCACAGATTGTAGTTTCAAATGTTTTCTATCTTTAAAAACTCTCTTACGTTTTACTTTTAAAACTATGTTTTATCTACCAGTGAGTAAGTAAAGGAAAAAAGAAAACTATTTTTATGACCGGCTAATCTTGGCAAAAATCTATTAATTTATCGTAAGTTTTATTTTTTTCAGAAATTCTCTGTACTTCTTGGTTCACATGCTTTTTAATAACATAAAAACAAAAACAACCAGGTGAAGTGGCACAAGCCTAGTCCCAGCTACTCAAGAGTCTGAGGTGTGGGAATCCCTTGAGTCCAGAGATTAAATCCAGCCTAGGCAACATAAGGAGACCTCCGCCTCTTAAAAAAGACAAAACAGTAAAGTTAAAGCCAAATGATAAATTGATAAATTTATTTTAAAACTTAGCATTAAGTTTTTGAAAGGTGAAAAAAAATACCTCTATAGTCCTCACTTTTCACTTGATGAGAAGTTGGTAAACTGTTTAAGTTTTAGAATGTATGTTAATGTATGCAACAGTAATACTGCAAACTTGATTGTTGGTTATCAAATGTTAGTAAGAACAAAGAAAAAAATTTACACATTTAATCTGACAGTTCCTTTTAAAATCATTTGAAAGATTAAGTAATAATCATAATCATGCCACTTTTTCGTAATTTTTTTTTTTTTTTTGAGACAGAGTTTTGCTCTTGTTGCCTAGGCTGTAGTGTAGTGGTGCTATCTCGGCCACTGCAGTCTCCGCCTCCCGAGTTCAAGCAATTCTGCCTCAGCCTCCCGAGTAGCTGGGATTACAGTCATGTTTCACCACACCTGGCTAATTTTGTATTTTTAGTAGAGACGGGGTTTCTCCATGTTGGTCAGGCTGGTCTTGAACTCCTGACCTCAGGTGATCTGCCTGCCTTGGCCTCCCAAAGTGCTGGGATTATAGGCATGAGCCAGCATGCCCGGCCCTGTAATCTCTTAGAATACTAATATTTTATTCATCTTTCCTTTTTTCTGAAATAACCAAATTACTATGCTAAACTCAGCTTGACTGTAGCTTCTTATAATGCATGTGCATGCTATGTCTGCAAGCTGAGAAGCTTCAAACAATAAAACCAAATTGTATTACAGCACAGGTATTTGCATTCTTTTGGAAGGTAAGTAAAATCTCATTGGAACCATTGAAGGAGAATATTGGTGTGCCTTAATGTGGAATTGTTTGCCTGTGTATTAGATCATGCCTTTGTCTGCAAAATCCTTGATTCTCTACTGGTGATTTGCATTTTGTAACTCAGGGTTGTTTAAAGATTTGTATAACTCTTTTAATGCTAATGTCTTTAGTATTCTGAGGTAATATACTAAAAAAAAATACTAGCTAACTGTAGAGTGTTCACAAAGTAAAACAGCAAAAATTGCATAATTTTCTTCTTTGTAATTCCATTGACTAGAAAATTCCATCTCTGAGCCATTTCCAAAAGTTTGAATCAATTTAAATAGTTATGGTGCCTGAATTTTGTTTATATTTTCTAATGAAAAATGTAGTTTTAAATATAAGGCCACATGATTACCGAAGAATCTCAGAAGGGAGTTGTTGCTTTTGATGAACGCTGACATCCCATGATAATCTTAAAAAAAACAGCAAAGTAGGATGTTGGAAATTTCCTATTGTGTTCTGAGTTAAATTGTGGACTGATTTATGGGTGGATATTACATTTTTTTATCTTTTACATACAATAGATAAGTCAGCATTTAGAAAGTGAGGGACAAATTGAGGAAAAAGCAAAGGTTGTTAGAAAAAGTTATTTTTGTCTTTCCCTCCTTATTTTCTTACCTGTTCTATACTTTCATAATCTCAATCTTATTTTTTTGTGTGTGTACTTATTTGTAGTTAACCTTAGATCTTATATAAAGACAGGTTGAAATAAATGCAGTGAAAATAGTACTTCAATAACATTTTGTTTTCTTTTTGTTAGTTTCTTCACTGGTTGAAGAAGGAGAAAAACAGAACAAGCGTTTTAGGTCATCAAAAATGTCTTGCAGAGAATCTGCCTCACTGACCCCTTCCTCACCACCAGTAAGCCAGGAGTCACTGGCAGTTAAAGAAAAATTCATCCCACCCGAGCTCAGTATCTGGGACTATTTCATAGCTAAGGTAATTAAAATGCTATCTAGATCGATATTTTCTTAGTCAAATAGAAATGAGAATATCTGAAATAAGTGTAATTTTTGGTGCTTCCAAATGTTTTCCCACTTTGGTTTAGGAAATTTTCATTAGTATCAGGCTACATTCTAAAAATATATACCCTAGAATATTTTGACCATATTTCATGTCAGTTTTTAAGGCAGTTTTTTGGTAAATTATAACATTTTCATTTTAAACAATAACTTTGCTGTTTTATTGTGTTTTTATAAGATAAAAGAGAATTTGCTTAACACCGTCATGTTAATGTACTTGATGGTGATTAAGAATTCAAAGTGCTCTGGTCAGCTATCGTCCATATACATATTTTTTATACTACAGCAGTCTCTAATTATTCTGAAATGCATACATTTCAATTTCTAGAGTTTAGTTAAGTAAGATTATTTCCTCAACAAAATGGTTCAAATTTGTTACCACAGTATATTAAATATGAGTAATTGTGTAAAGAATAAACTTCCCTGCTAGTGCTTCATTCTAGAAATCACCACGTAAATATGCATCATTTGATCAGTGACCAATCATGTCAGTTCTTTCAAAGTTTTTCAGTGGTTGATCATGTAGTACCTGTTATTCAGTTCATATATAGCAAAGCATGCAGTTGTTTTGCTTCATCTCCTGTGATAAACCCACATGATAGTGTACAAAATTGGATTTAATCAAAAGAGGAAAGTGGCCAACTAAGATGAAAGTGCATCCATAAAAAAAGTAATAATACTGAAAGTGAAATTCAAATTGGACTTAAATGAAGTTAGAGAGGAGATATCCAACTGTGGGTATGTTGACAATGCTGCCATTTGATAGACTCTAGATGTACAGCCAGAGAAATTTAGTGAAGGTAAACTTATAAATATAGAAGGTAGTTGTGATAAAAGGATGAAGATGTTCAGAGATAGTGACCTTGCCAGAAAACTTTACATTAAAGGGATTCACAACATTGAAAATGCAAAGAACAGAATGTTGGAAGCTGATAAAAACTTAGAAATGTTACAGTTTGTTTAAGGCACAGAAGAGATGCATGCTTGATTTTATTTCTTTGTATTCCTAATATTTTAATTACAGTATGTTAAAATTAGTTTATTAAAAAATTTTTTTTCTTTACATTTATAGCTGATAGTAATAGTTTTTAGTGTTTTGACAAATATTTTTAAAGGTCAGAAAACATTGGTAAATTTTTCCATTGGTTATTATTGCTCTGTGTAGTTTTTGCTTCCATGGTCAGTTTTACAGTCATGCAATGCTGTGCAAAACAAGGACTGCCCATATATGTATCTTCCACTTTTTGTGTCATCAGCCACATCCCTCACATTCTCAATTTCCAGACGTTCTCCTTCCTTGTACAAATTGATATATACCTGTTCTCTCTACTGACGCGAGCCTCCCAGGCCTGCTAAGCTGTGGCTTTTATTTTTCTCATATCCTGTATGCTTAAGGGTAATGAAGGGAGTTTGTGTTTGCTGGTTCCTCACTGCCCTTTTTTGAGTCATTTATTTGTTCATATATTCAATAAATGTTTATTAAGCACTTCATTTATCTAGGAATATCTGCGTTTGACTTCCATTTTTTGAAGGAGAATTTTGCTGGATATAGGACTGTTGGTTGGCAAAGCCTTCTTTAGTTGTCTTGTTCCTGAATATTTTTGTTAAATGTCTAGGATCTGCCCTTAGGCCCAATCAATATCACAACCTCAAAGTACTTGAGATGTTACCTTCCCTAATTGTTTGCTACTGAGATCTCTGTTACTTTTCATAATGCCTTTGGGTCCAGAATTTTTAAAGACAATCCCCTCTGTCAGGACATCAGAATTATTAGTCTTCACAGCCTACCCTGCTGGCCCTGGTGGAACACCTACACCACAGAGATTGGGGTGGGATGGAAACAGCTTCTGACCACATTCTCACTGTTTTACTCAGATCCCATAGATTTTTAAAAATAAATACTTCTCTATGTGTTATATGCATGGGTCAACCATTGGTTGTTTGCTACAATATTGTTCAATTTTATTGTTGCTTTTTGGGGAAAGAACTTACCAAAGTCTTTACTCAGCTGTTCCAGAAGTTCTATTCTTGCTGCTGTGTTTCTTTGTTAGTCTTCCAAGGTTTTACAATCTTTTTTTCAAAGTTCCCACATCTCCCCTTCCATCTTATCCTCACTTTTAACTGATGACCTCACCTTACAAGTCACTGAGAAAAATAGAATGAGACAAAACTTTTTCATCATCCCATTATAAAGTTACAGCTCAATTACATTTGCTCCTGTCTTATTCCCTCGGGCATGATCTTGGCTCATTGCAACCTCCGCCTCCCGGGTTCAAGCAATTCTCCTGCCTCAGCCTCCCGAGTAGCTGGGACTACAGGCGCTCACCACCATGACCAGCTAATTTTTGTATTTTTTATTTTTGTATTTTTTTTTTTTTAGTAGAGACGGGGTTTCACCATGTTGGCCAGGATAGTCTCGATATCTTGACCTCGTGATCCGCCCGCCTCGGCCTCCCAGAGTGCTGGGATTACAGGCATGAGCCACTGCGCCCGGCCTCAGCTTTTCAAAACTATAGACACACTTCCTTTCTACTGCCTTATTTCCTTTTCATACTTATCATATACCTTTCTGAACTAGTTACTCCCATTGAAACTGCTCTTGTTGAGATTCAGGTGATATCCATGTCAAATATAATGGAAACTTTCAAATTATTATCTCATCTGTCTTCTTAGCATCATTCAGCATTCTTCACTACTCCCACCTTGAAATGCTTTTCTCTACTTTTCTCTTGATGCCAGCCTCTTCTACCTTTTTCTCTTAAACTTACTATTTATTCCTTCATAATCTTCTTTCTTCATCCTTCCTCTTCTATTTGACCCATAAATTTTGGTCTTCTTCATGATTTGGGCGTTTTATATCTATTTTTCCCAAAGCCTTCCCTCTCAAACCCAAAGTCTTTCCATTTTATGAAATTACATCTTTATCCTTATAGTTGCACAAGCAAAAAATCTAGGAATCATTCATTTTTCCTCACCTTCTCTTGCCCTCCAAATCTATCAGCAAATTTGTCTTTGCTTTCTTCAAAATATTTCTTGAATCTACTGTTTCTTTCTAGCTTCATTACTAACCACCTATATCCAGGCTGCCAATTGCTGTTTTAGTTACTGATGTCTCCATTTCTACTCTTGCCGTTTAGCTTTTCTCTCATAAGAGAGGGATCATGGTGATATACTTAGCATATAAATCTCAATACCTGTCCTTTATATACAACATATTAGTGGCATTCCCTTATACGCTTTTACCATGGCCTACAAGACCCTGTCTGAGCTGTCATCTGCTGTTCTCTCCAACCTTTCTCCCAACTTTTATCTTTTTGCTTGGTAGACTCAGTCAAACTACTGTTTTTCAAACCAAACGCTTTCCCATCTGAAAGCCTCTCTACTGTCTATTTCCACTCTCTAAAATGCTTTTCTTCCCTCTTGTTATATGGCTTGTTCCTTCTTATCCTTCAGCTCTCTTACTTTTCAGAAAGGACTTCCATAATCAGCTTATCTCAATTCTCATTATTTTCCATTTCTTTTCTTTATAGCATGTAATACAATTTGTATTTAATTTTCTATTATTTGCCTATCTTTTCCACTAGCATGTAAAATGTAAATGAGAGTGGTGACTGTATCTGTCTTATAAATTCTTAAATCAGGTAGAATTCTTGCCACACAGTGGATACTTAATAAACTTTTGTTGAATAAATAACGAAATTGTGTCAAGTGATGTCAAAGGCATAGGATAGTAAGATAATATTTGCTTAACTTTCTTATAATGAAGTATCTGTAAATGGGATGAATTGTTACTATTAGACTATATATTTAGATGTATTAATTAGATATTTGGCTGATGATTTTCATTGTTTGTTTATTTTAGCCTTTTCTACCGCCTTCTCAAAGTAGAGCAGAATATGATTCAGAGGAGAGTCTGGAAAGCGATGATGATGATGACGATGATGTTTTAGCATCAGATTTCCATCTCCAGGAGCATTCTAATTCAAATTCATATAGGTACAGAACATTGTATTTTAAATTTTTTAAAGTTATGGTTTATATAAATAATATTTTTGAAAATACATGTTAAATTAATAGCTTGTTGACTTTATAACACATTATAACTCAGATTTCTTAAGTTGAAATTGTTAAATTCCCTTTTTTTTTAAATTATACTTTTAAGTTCTGGGGTACATGTGCAGATCATGCAGGGTTGTTACATAGGTATACACATGCTATGGTGGTTTGCAAATTAATTTTCTTAACACTAATTTCTCACATACCTTTGGTTGTCCATGACTGAACCATCTATAATTTGTATCATTCCTCACAAATCTTGCTCCAAATTATACCTTGCAGTTTGGACTCTAACATAAACAAGTTCTACTGTTTTATTCTAGAAAATATAGGGTATTTTCAGTAGAACACTAGTATAAGATGTCAGTAGGTACTATCTATGAAAAGTACTCTGTATATCATAAAAATCATAAATGTCCTAAATGCTCACCTCTAGCTCCAGTACTGTGTTGTTGTTACATTCGTGAATGATAGAATATTATCTTGTCTCTGTTGATATGTTTGCATCTAAAACACATACGTGTTTTACTAAAACATGGTATGTTAATGGTGTGATAAAAAATATAAATTTTCTGAAAGAAGTAAATGTATGAGGGACAATGAAGTCATTCTTTATTGAAAAGTTACTATGAGATTTTCACTTCCTGGTTTATTGAGTCGTTTTCCCCCCTGCTGAATGAATTTTATTTTTTTGAATACATACAACATTTAAAAGTTAAACTGCACAACTCAACAACAAAAAGACAAATAATTTAAAAATTGAACAAAGGGCTGGTCATGGTTGCCTTTGCCTATAATCACAGCATTTTGGGAGGCTGAGATGGTCAGATTATTTGAGCCCAGGAGTTCAAGACCAGCCTGGGCAACATGACAAAACCCATCTATATTTCTAAAAAAACAAAAAAATTTTTAATGAACACAGGACTTGAATAGACATTTCTCCAAAGATGATATGACAGTGGCCAATAAGCACGTGAAAAGATGCTCAATATTATTAATCATTAGAAAAATGCTTATCAATTCCCCAATGAGACATCATCTTACACCCATCAGGATGGCTACCAAAAAAACCCCAAAATAATAGTGCTGGAAAGGATGAGGAGAAATTGGAATCTTTGTGCACCTTTGGTAGGAATGTAAAATGGTGGATCAACTATGAAAAACAGTATACTGGTTCCTCAAAGAATTAAAAATAAAGTTTCTATATGATCCAGCATTTCCACTTTGGATACATACCTGAAAATATTGAAAACAGGGCCTGAAACAGCTATTTATGCATTCCGTGTTCATAGCAGCATTATTCATAGTAACCAAGAGGAAGAAATAATCAAGTGTGTTTTAACAGATGAAATACTAAACAAAATGTACTGTGTACATTCAACAGAGTATTATTCAGCCTTAATTAGAAAGGAAATTCGGACACATGCTACAACATTGATATTATGCTAAGTGAAATAAATCAGTTACAGAAAGGGACATAGTATGTGATTTCACTTATATGAGGTACTTAAAATAGTGAAATACATAAAGACTAAAAATAAAATAGTGGTTGTCAAGGGCTGGGGACGGGGGAGAATGGGGAATGAATTTAGAGTTTCATTTTGCAAGATGAAAAGAGCTCTGGAGATGGATGGTAGTGGTGATTGCCCAACAATGTGAATGTACTTAATGCCTCTGAGCTATAAATTTAAAAATCACTAAAATGGTAAATTTTGTTTTTGTATTTTACCACTAGTAAAAAATAACTAAAAATTCAATCTTTTAAGAAATATGTTCCACTTGAAATAAAAGAGAAGCTGAAATATTTTTTAAATCAAACTATAAAAATGTGAAATCACAAGTCTTAGTTAAACTTCTGTTTATCCAGTTTCTTCTGTACATCCTCTACAGCTAACCACTTTTATTAGCTTCTGTTTTATCCTTCTATTTGCAAAAATAAACAAATGAATCAGTCTAAACTTATTCCCCCTGCTTTCTTGCAGAGAGGGTAACATGCTACACGTAGTATTCTGCAACTTGCTTTTTATTTATTACAACATACAAAAACTTATTCCATATTAACTCTTAGAGATCCTTCTTCATTCTTCCTTATGATTACCCTAGTATTCCATAGATCAAAAATAGTTATTCAGCGAGTACTCTCTTGATCGATAATTTGGTTGTTTCTACACTTCTGCTATTGTAGATAATGCTGACATGATTAACTACATGCATATATTATTTTGTTTTTGTAGAGGGGTGTATTCAGGATAGATACCTAATGGTGGAATTTATTGAGTCAAAGGGTAGTTCACTCTTCTAAATCCCTATAGAAATCATTAACAGATCCATCATAACTTTATTTTTAGTTGGTCCTTGATGCGACTGGCAATGGTGCAGTTGGTGCTCAACAATTTGAAGACTTTTTATCCCTTTGCAGGTCATGATCTTGCAGGTAATAAATAGCTCAACATGAACTAATTGTGTCATTGCTTTTGACTTACTACTTTGTTTTGTTTGTTTGTTTGGAGTGGGGAAAATGTTTAGTTATAGAAGGTAGATTTCTTTTAACTAAACCAACCACCTGTAAATGTATCTGTCATACTGGTAGGTGCTTGAGGAGAACAGCACCCAAGAAATCAAGGGACTGAACGTCATGTGATTGACTATATTGAGACTCTATTTTTATTCTAGCTCAGTGCTGAGGATTTTACAATGGATAGAAAACTAAGCAAATGCAAAAACTAGCAATTATTAACTCCAAAGGAGGAAAAGATTGTATAGGAAAGAAAGGGGCGTGATAATATACTAAGTGATTCAGCTATGAACTATAGTTATGCATATATAATAAGGTAAACACAAGAATACCAATTTAACCAAAAATTTTTATGAGACTCTATCATAATAATAGAAGAGTTTATTATCATTATGCCATAGTAGTAAATCAGTAGATCATTTCTAAAATCAAAAAATTAAGTATTAAGCATGTTATTTAGCTATAGGGAGGTAAGTAGTAGGAATAGCTAAAAGTGGAAAGCGGGATCAGGACTCGAAGAGTATGAATGGGCAGAACTGGAAAGTGCTGAGTTTCGTGGCAAGTATTATTTAATTTTGTTAACTTTATGTATTGTTTTCATTATCTATAGATCTTAAAGAGTTATATGCCATACGGAAATTAGTCTGATAAAAATTAAATTTTTTATCACCCCTGATAAAATTAAAGCAGGGGTGCCCAATTCTCTTGGCTTCCCTGGGCCACAAGGGAAGAAAACGAATTGCCTTGGGCCACACATAAAATACACTCAAACTTAGAATAGATGATGAACTAAAAAGAAAAATCACAACAAAATCTTGTGTTTTAAGAAACTATGAATTTGCGTTGGGCCTCATTCAAAGCTTTCTTGGGCTGCATGTAGCCTGCGGGCCATGGGTTGGACAAGCTTGATTTAAAGCAATTAATTTTCTCCCCACATATATTTTCATAATCTTCAGATACATTTTTTCCTGTGATATTAAAGTCAGAAGCAGTAATGTTGAAATACTTACACAGATTTATGGCATACCTTTGGTAATCTATTGGGTTTCTATGCCCACCTCACCTTGCACATCTTCCCTGCCAAAGTGTATTTTAATATTTCATCTCAGTCTTTCTTTTCTTTTTCCTTTTTTCCTGCATCCACTCTCCGCTCTCTCATTTCAATCTTTCTTAAAATTGAATATGACATTTTACTGCATAGGATTAATATGGATCAATGTTCCCATTTTAGAGCTTCCAGTCAGTTCACCTCTTTGTCATGCGGTTCTAAAAACTCTTCAATGTTGGGAACAAGTTCTTCTCCGACGACTTGAAATCCATGGTGGGCCACCTCAAAATTATATCGCAAGTCATACCTCTGAAGAGAATTTGTCTGCAGGTCCTGCAATTCTCCGCCACAAAGCTTTACTGGAACCTACAAACACTCCTTTCAAGTAGGTTTTCTTATGAATACTGTTTGAGTTTTTTCGTTTTTTTTTTTGTTTGTTTTTTGAGATGGCATTTTGCTCTGTTGTCCAGGCTAGAGTGCAATAGCACAGTCTGAGCTCACCGCAACTCCGCCTCCCAGGTTCAAGCAATTCTCCTGCCTCAGCCTCCTGAGTAACTGGGATTACAGGCACCCACCACCACACCCAGTTAATTTTTGTACTTTTAGTAGAGACGGGGTTTCACCATGTTGGCCAGGTTGGTCTTCAACTCCTCAGGTGATTCACCTGCCTCAGCCTCCCAAAGTGCTGGGATTACAGACGTGAGCCACCACACCCGGCCTGAATACTGTTTTTAAAATAGGAGTTTTACTTTTTGGGCTGTACATTCTTGTCACAACTACTCAACCCTGCCATTGTAGAGTAAAAGCAACCATAGACAACATGTACACAAATGTATTCAGTTATTGTCCAATAAACTTTATTTAAAATGGTAGGTAGGCTAGATTTGGACTGTGAGCCGTAGTTTATTGATGCCTGCTTTAGAGCAATGCTGTTCAAAATAACTGGCCACAAAAGTGATACAAGGAAAGTTTATAGCACTAAACAACAAGCAATCAACAGATTCAGCACTGTTCCTGTCCAATTACCAATATCATTCTTCACAGAATTAAAAAAAAAATGTTCTAAAATTCACATGGAATCAAAAGAGGACTGGAATAGCCAAAGCAATCCTTAGCAAAAAGAACAAAAATATCACATCACCTGACTTCAAACTATACTGCAAAGCAACAGTGACTGAACAGTATGGTACTGGTACAAAAATAGACAGACCAGTGGAACAAAGTGGAGAACCCAGAAATAAACTGATATCATGAGGATTTGTCCTACAGATTATTTCATCACCCAGGTAGTACTAAGCCTGGTACCCAGTAGTTATTTTTTCTTTTTTGGAGACGGAGTCTCACTCCGTTAACCAGACTGGAGTGCAGTGACATGATCACAGCTCACTGCAACCTCCACCTCCCAGACACAAACAGTCCTCCTGTCTCAGCCTCCTGAGTAGCTGGGACCACAGGCACACACCACCATGCCCAGCTAATTTTTTGTATATTTTTGTAGAGACAGGGTTTCACCTTGTTACCAGGCTGGTCTTGATTTCCTGAGCTCAAACAATCTGCCTGCCACAGCCTCCCAGAGTGCTGGGATTTCAGCTGTGAGCCACCACACCTGGCTCCCAATAGTTATTTTTTCTGATCCTCTTTCTCTTCTTGCTCCCCTCTCCACCCTCAAGTAGACCCCACTGTGTGTTGTTCCCTTCTTTTTGTTCATTAGTTCTCAACATTTAGCTCCCACTTATAAGTGAGAACATAGAGTATTTGGTTTTGTGTTCTTGCATTAGTTTGCTAAGGATAGTAGCTTCCAGATCCATCCATATTCCTGCAAAAGACATGATCTCATTCTTGTTTATGGCTGCATAGTATTTCTTCTAACTGTACAACATTTTCTTTATCCAGTCTGTCACTGATGGGCGTTTAGGTTGGTTCCATGTCTTTGCTATGGTGAATAATGCTGCAATGAACACCTGTGTGCGTGTGTCTTTTATGGTAGAATGATTTGTATTGCCCTGGGTATATACCCAGTAATGGGATTGTTGAGTCAAATGACAGTTCCATTTTTAGGTCTTTGAGGAATTACTCTATTGCTTTCCACAATGATTGAACTAATTTACACTCCCACTGACAGTGCATAAGTGTTCCGTTTTCTCTGCTATCTTCCCAGAATTTGTTATTTTTTATAAATAATTTGTTATTTTTTAATGATAGCCATTCTGACTGGTGTGAGATGGTATATCATTGTGCTTTTGATTTGCTTTTCTCCAATGGTCAGTGATATTGAGCTTTATTTCATATGCTCGTTGGCCACATGTACATCTTCTTTTGTAAAGTGTCTGTTCATGTTCTTTGCCCACTTTCTAATGGGGTTGCTTGTTTTTCTTTTGTAAATCTGTTGAAGTTCCTTATAGATGCTGGATATTAGACCTTTGTCAGATACATAGTTTGAAAAACTTTTCTCCCATTTTGTAGGTTGTCTGTTTACTCTGTTGATAGTTTCTTTTGTTGTGCAGAAGCTCTTAAGTTTAATTAGATCCCATTTGTCAATTTTTGGTTTTGTTGCAATTGCTTTTGGCATCCTTGCCATAAAATCTTTGCCTGTTTCTGTGCCCAGGGTGGTATTGCGTAGGTTGTCTGCCAAAATTTTTATAGCTTTTGGTTTTACATGAAAGTCTTTAATCCATCTTGAGTTGATTTTTGTGTATGTTGCAAGGAAAGGGTTCAACCTTAATCTTCTGAATATGGCTAGCCAGTTATCCCAGTACCATTTATAGAATAGGGAGTCTTTTCTTGATTGCTTGTTTTTGTCACCTTTGTCGAAGATCAGATGTTCAGAGGGAGTTGTGTCACCTTATTTCCTGGTTCTCTATTTTGTTCCAGTGGTCAATGTGCCTGTTTTCGTACCAGTATATTCTGTTCTGATTACTGTATTTTTTTTGTAGTATACTTTGAAATCAGGTAATGTGATTCCAATTTTGTTCTTTTTGCTTAAGATTGCCTTGCTATTCAGGCCGTGTTTTGGTTATGTATGAATTTTAAAATGGGTTTCTCTACTTCTGTGAAGAACACTGTTGGTAGTTTAGTAGGAGTAGCATTGAATCTGTACATTGTTTTGGGCACTATGGCCACTTTAATGATTTCTTATCCATAAACATGGGATACTTTTTTCATTTGTGTCTTACCTGATTTCTTTGAGCAGTGTTTTGTAATCCTCACTGTATATCTCTTTCACCCTCTGGTTAGCTGTATACCTAGGTATTTTATTCTTTTTGTGGTAGTTGTGAATGAGACTGCTTTCATGTCTAAATGAGGTCTGTTGTTGGTGTATAGGAATGCTAGTGATTTCTTTTACATTTATTTTTGTATTTTGAAACTTTGCTAAGTTGTTTATCAGATCTGGGAGCTTTTGGGCTGAGACATGGGGTTTTCTATAAATAAAATCATGTCATCTGCAAACAGGGTTAGTTTTACTTCCTGTCTTTCTATTTGGATGCCTTTTCTTTCTTTCTCTTTCCTGATTGGTTTGGCCAGGACTTTTAATACTAAGTTGAATAGGAGTCGTGAGAGAGAGCATTCTTGTCTTGTGTTGGTTTTCAAGGAGAATGCTTCCTGCTTTTGCCCATTCAGTATAATACTGGCTGTGGGTTTGTCATAAATGGCTATTACCATTTTGAAGTGTGTTCTTTCAGTACCTAGTTTATTAACTTTTTACAGGGATCAGTGTTGAATTTTATCAAAAGTCTTTTCTTCATCTATTGAGATAATTATGTGGTTTTTGTCTAAGTTCTGTTTATGTGATTCATCACATTTATTGATTTGCATATGTTGAGCCAAACTTACTCCTGGGGATGAAGCCTACTTAATTGTGTTGAATTAGCTTTTAGATATGCTGCTGGATTCGGTCTGCAAGTATTTTGTTGAGGATTTTTGTATCAACATTCATCAAGGATGTTGTCTTGAAGTTTTCTTTTGTTGTTGTGTCTCCGCCAGGTTTTGGTATCAGGATAATGTTGGCCTCATAGGGTTAGTTGTGAAGGAGTTCCACCTCCTCAATTTTTAGGAATAGTTTTAGTAGGAATACCAGCCAGCTTTTCTTTGTACATTTGGTAGAATTTGGCTGTGAATCCATCTGGTTCTGTGCTTTTTTTGGTTGGTATGCACAGATTTTATTTTCGATTATTACTGATTCAATCTCAGAGCTCATTATTGGTTTGGTCAGGGAATCATTTCTTCCAGATCCAGTCTTGGGATGGTGTATGTATCCAGGAATTTATACATCTCTTATAGGTTTTGTAGTCTGTGTGCATAGAGATCTCTATAGTAGTTTTTGATGGTTATTTTTATTTCTGTGGGGTCAGTGGTAACATCCTCTTGGTCATTTCTAATTGTGTTTATTAGGATCTTCTCTCTTTTCTTCTTAGTCTAGCTAGCAGTCTGTCTATCTTACCACTTTTTTCAAAAGACCAACTCCTAGATTCATTGATTTTTTTTGTAATGGTTTTTTGTGTCTCAGTTTCTTTCAGTTCAGCTCTGATTTTTGTTATTTCTTATCTTCTGCTATCTTTGGGGTTTATTTGTTCTTCTTTGATTTTTTTTTCAATTGTGATGTTAGGTTGTTAATTTGAGATCTTTCTAACTTTTTGATGTGGTCATTTAGTGCTATGAATTTCCCTCTTAATGCTGCCTTAGCTGTGTCCCAGAGGTTTTGGTAAAGCATGCTATTTTTGTTAGATCCTATGGCCCTAGGTTAGGGAATCAACAAACTATGGCCATCCCCACAGGTGAAATCTAGACTTCTCCATGCTTCTTTAAATAAAGTTTTATTGGATTATAGCTATAACTCTCAATTGCACATTGTCAGTGATTGCTTTCCCACTGCAAGTTGACAGTCCCTAATCCAAAACTCTAGGATCCGAAATGCTCCAAAATTCAAATTTTTTTGAGTACCAACATGATGCTGTAAGTGGAAAATGCCACATATAAGTATTTAACACAAACTTTGTTTCATGCACACAGTTATTAAAAATAGAATTTCTTACCTTCACTGCCTGTAATCCCAGCAGTTTGGAAGGCCAAAGCAGGTGGATCACCTGAAGTCAGGAGTTTGAGACCAGCCTGCCAACATGGTGAAACCCCATCTCTATTAAAAACACAAAAATTAGCCAGGTGTGGTAGCAGGTGCCTATAATCCCAGCTGCTCGAGAGGCTGAGGCAGAATTGCTTGAACCCAGGAGGTGGAGGTTGCAGTGAGCCAACATTGACCCATTGCACTCCAGGCTGGGCCACAGGTTGAGACTCAACTAAAAAGAAATACATATATATATATATGTGGTTTTTTACATATATAAAAATATGTATATTTATATATATAAATATATATATGTAATTTCTTACCTTCAGATTATGCATATAAGAAGTATATAAAACATAAATGAATTTAGAATTTAGACATACATATTCAAATATTTCAAAATCTGAAACTATATGAAATTCAAAATACTTCTGGTCCCAAGCATTTTGAAGGGTTACTTTACCTGTACAGTATGAGACTTGAGTAGTTGCGACAGAGACCATTTGTCCACAAAGTCTGAATTATGTACTATTTTATTTAAGGAAAAGGTTGGCGATATGATCTGCCTCCAATCATATAGTCTGATTGCAGTTAATTTATTGTAATAAACATTCATATGGCACCAAGGAATTGTGATCAAGTTAATCAGAAATCTCCAAAGTGTATAATTAAATTTACTGTCTCTCTCTCTAGATCCAAACACCATCTGGCACTGTCTGTGAAGAGGCTTTGGCAGTATTTGGTGAAGCAGGAAGAAATTCAGGAAACCTTTATCAAAAATATATTCACAAAGAAACGGTGTCTAAATGAGGTGTGTATAAGTTAAAATCTGTTTACTGTTTTATTATTGAAGTCTTTTAGATTATCATGTAACCATTAAAATGAGTTATATTTTACAGATTTTTTTGAAAACACGTTTTATATCATAAACATAGGTAATTAATTAATGCTTAGAAAAGTATGATTTAGAAGAGGGGCAGTATTTTCATAAATCAATTTAATTTCATTAATTCAAATGTATTTGGGACTTTTTTCTCAAAAAAAAAAAAAAGTTTAAGATTCCACATCTTGTTTCTTGTATTTTGAATTGTCATGATCATCAATTTAAGAGACAAGATAGAAATTTTCTATGTATGTAACAGTTAAAAGAAGTCTATCTTAGAAGTTTAATTGTAACTAGATTTGTATACTGAAGATTTTTTATTTATTTTTTTTGAAGTGGGATCTCACTCTGTCACCCAGGTTGGAGTACAGTGGCACCATTTCAGTTCCCTGCAACCTCTGCCTCCCAGGCTCAAGCATTCCTCCCACCTCAGCCCCCCAAGTAGCTGGAACCATAGGTGTGCACCACCATGCCCAGCTGATTTTTTTGTATTTTTGGTAGAGACAGGGTTTCACCATATTGCCCAGGGTGGTCTTGAATTCCTGAGCTCAGGAGATCTACCTGCCTTGGCCTCCCGAAGTGCTGAGATTACAGGCTTGAACCACTGCATGCGGCCAACTTTTTAAATATGTACATTTTCTTTTCTGTGGATTATGCTTAAATTAATGAAATGTTACAAACTCTAATTAACATATACTGTAACTGGTTGCTTATACCTTGATAATATCATCAAAATGAAAAAAAAATTTTTTTTTGGTCATTTAGTGTAGTGCTAGTAATAAGTACCAGTTGATGATATGGGGAACTTGCCTCCTTCATTGAGAAAGTTTTGTTACTAAAAAAATTCAGGTGAACTAAACAGTAGATGTAGTGATGTAGTCAATTCTTTATGTCTCCTGGACTGGTAACAAAGAGTTCAGAACTGACATTCGGTGTGTGAACCACATTTTGAGTAGCAGTGAACTAGTCTGAAAGCAAGCTTTGTACAGTTTTTGAAGTTGGAGAAAACACTGAAGATATTTCAGTTGGAGAAATAAGTTGAATGGCTTCACAATAGACAAGCAAAAAGCAAGATGACATCTAACCTTTCTGCCTTAAAGGAAAATTACATATATATCTCACTGGCTCTCAATTTAAGCACTAATTTGTAAGTGGAAACTGTATATGCTCTTCTTTATTATTTGCCTCATTTTCTAAATATATTCAAATCAACCAAGTCAGGAAATGGTATATAGTATTCTTACTGACTTACAAGACTTCTGACCTGAGTATCTTGGTATAACATTGAAATTTAGGCAAACATGAACGTATTTTGTTTGTTTATTTGACTTTTTTTAAATTTGACATATTTTATTAATCTTACAAAAACTATCTTTCACTGCTGATACATTTAGGGCATTTGGGAAATGAAGTAATTCTGAAAACAAAACAAAAAAACTCTTGGACCATTAGATTGTCTAATTGATTCAGGAATAGAGTCATTAAGGAAAAGAGTAGTATAATCAGGCCAGAATGCAAAAACATAGCAAATAATAAGCATAACTACACATTTTAAAATTTGATTCTTTGGAGTTTCATGATATCTCAAGAAAATTTTAAAATTATTTTTATTGTAATTATTTTAATCAGAAGCATAAACGTGAATGTTGGACTGACAGTTTTGTGACTATCAGTAAGCTAAATATTTTCTCTGAACTTTGTCTCTGTATGTATAATAGCTATAATACCCCTTTGCAATGTTTTGATAGATTTAACTTATTTAAACCTTGACACAATTAATGGTAGTTATTAAAAATTTGTTGTGACTGCTTTATTGTTTTATTCTTGATAGTCGTACTCTTAAAAAATAGTGTCTTTTTGATAAAGAATATGAAAACAAAAACTTTATATAGTAAAAACAAAAACTTTATATAGTAAAACATAGATTTGAATGGAATTAAATAGAATCTTTATAGAGTTGGTGTAAAATTAATCTTTACTGGAAAGGTTACCAGCCTATTTTTAGTATTAACAAAGTCATCTTCCATCTCTTGTTTTTCTAAAATGATGGTTATACTTATTTTAGTCGAAGTCACTGTGACTTTCCAGATGGTTAGGAGATAGATATATGACAGGCCCTGTATTTTAGATGGCAGATGACGAGAGAGTATTCTGAGAACTTGAGAACTGCTTGCTCCTTATTTCTTTATGTGTTTGAAAATGAAATTTTACAGTTTCTTCATCTGACCTTAAAATCCTGGCTTATTCTCAGATCTTTTCCTATATAGTAAAGTTTACTGGTACATGTGTTTTAAAATAGAATGTCTTCTCTCTTTGTACTTAAATTGAAAATACAGACAACTGCAGATAAAGTGATTCTTAATAAAAAATTGGGACTTGACAACTCCCATTATTGTTCCCAATTCCTTTTTCCGTTTTTGTTTTGTTTTGTTTGACTTTCTGAGAAGAACTAAAAATCTTGGAAGAACTCTTTCTTTAGCAAGTACTACTATTCCCTTTTAAGAAGTATATGTGCTTCCCAGCAAGTTATTGACTGTTTCTGCCTACCTCAGTGGAAAAGAATTAGATAAATGTAGAAATTGAAATTTCCTAATCCAGAAATTTTTCTGAAGGTTCAGATACCAAGATAAGACATAGCAGTGAGTAAGAGAATAATTTGACTTTAATTTTCAGTTGATAGTACTCTGACACCAGTAGCTCTGATTATTTTGTTTATTTTAATATAAAGTACTTTGGTTTCAATCATGCTTTAATGTCAACATTTTGAAATTGAGTAAAAACTTCTTAGGGACAGAATAAAACTTATAGTGGTGGTTAGTAAGTTCTGAGGGATTAAATTTCTATCATTTCCTAACCATGCACCTTCACACATGCTTCTTATAAGGTGTATTAAATTTTAAGAATAATAACTCCATATAGTGTTCTTTTCTAGTAAATTTGGCTTAAAATATAACATTTAATCAATCCCCAGTATTTTGCATGTTACATCTCATCTTTACTCTTTGTCATGTGGTTATTCTTTCTTGATGAAGTCATTAGAGGACAACAGTGAAACCATCAAAAATTCTATGATGGAGGAGCCAAACATCAATAAGGTACAAAACATCATTCAACTGAAATTAGAAATTGCATTCTTTCACAAAAGAACAAAGTATCTGGATTTTAGTTTTAAACTGGTCTTTGTTTCCAATGGAATTAAAGTAGTATTCCCTCAAATTATTCTCCTTTTATTTTAACAGCTTAAATATTGCAATTGTAAACGTGGTTTCTGTTTTGTTAGATAAGAGAATGCAATTTTAAAGAGAGTTGAATGTATCTTGTTTTGGCTACAGATTTTTATGAGTAAATACAACTAAAGTTCTAAATACATATGATTACAATAGCAATTGTTTAGTAGCATTGTTTTAATTCTGCAAGTATCACATTTGAGGTTAAAATTCCTATAATTTTAAGAATTAATATCCTATGATATTAATATCTTATGATATTAATTCTTAAAAATATAGTAAATACTGTTATATAGCATTTATTCTACTGGTAGGAATAGAATGTAGCAAAGTGCCTTAGGATACATGGGAAGTACTCATTGTACTTGAGAACCAAAGCACAAAGGATGAGAATCTGTATAATTATGAAATAACTCCTAGGTATTCTGTGATTGCATATTCAACTATGACTTTATTTTATTTTATTTTTTATTTTTGAGGCGGAGCTTTGCTCTTTTACTCAGGCTGGAATAAAGTGGCACAGTCTCAGTTCACTGCAACCTCCAACCACCACCCCCTTTCCTCACTGGGTTCATGCAATTCTCCTGCCTCAGCCTCCCGAGTAGCAGGGACTATAGGCACCTGCCATCACACCTGGCTAATTTCTTTTGTATTTTTAATAGAGGTAGGATTTTACCATGTTGGCCAGGATGATGTCAAACTCCTGACCTCAGGTGATCCATCCACTTTGGCCTCCCAAACTGCTAGGATCATAGGTGTGAGCCACTGCGCCCAGCCGATTGAGTTGTGACTTCATGAAATTGATATTTAACTCATATTTTTCATGTTCTGTATTTAAAACAATCTCAGCAGTGATTTTTAAGTGAAAACTTTCTCGAAAAAAAGTTTTATGGCTACTAATTTCTACCTTTTATTCTTTCCAACAGGAATTCTTTGGTAAAATAAGAGAAATAATTATGTGCAATTAATTTAAAAGCTTGATTTGATATCAGGTGTATAGTATAACTAAAACTTTTGCAAAATAAGTGTATATGTGATTCATACTTTGAAAATTTTTAATGGCCTTTGGGAGTTTTTAAGGAATATAATTCAAACGTTTAATCAGTTAACAATTTTCCTTGCCTGGGTAACGATGATTGCTTACTACTCTCTATACATTATCAGGAATTCTTATCTGAAGATTTTTGTTTTGATATTATTTATAAAATGTTAATAATCATAATGTTGTATTTCTATAGTCATCTTCATTTTACGTCAAAATGCAGTCTTTTTGAGGGGAGGGCTAATATCATAACTATTTTGGCCAGCATTTTCCAAGCCCACTGCTATATGGTTTTTAAAAAAATCTTCATAAGGTATGCCTGACTTAAAATAACTATATATATTTAAAGTGTGCAACTTGTTCAATTTTAGCATGTATATTCACTAGCATAGCCATCACCACAACCAGGGTAATGATTATATCCATCAGTCCCCAGAATTTAATCCCTCTGTTTTTTTTCTTTCCTCCCTGTGCCTTCTTCCTCCTCAAGCAACTACCAAACTGCTTCCTGGCATTAAAGATTAATTTGTTGTTTTCTGGAGTTTTATGTAAATAGAATAATATGCCATTATTGGTTTACAGTCCATGTCCATTGACTTAGCTTAATTATTTCAAGATTTATCCATGTTGTGTGTTTTAGTAGTTCATTCCTTTTTATTATGATGCTTATTACATTGTATGGATTACTATAGTTTATTTACCTGTTAATGAACTCTTGAGCTGATTTTATTTTGGAGCTATTCCAAATAAGGCAGTTTTGAATCCTCATGTACAAGTCACATTGTATGGAAATATGCTTTCATTTCTCTTGTATAAATGCCTAGGAGTGAAAAGACTGGATCATATGGTAGGTGTATGTTAAACATTTTGTGAAACTGTTCAAATATTTTCCAAGGTGGTTGTACCATTTATACATTCTCAATGGGTGGTATACGAAATCCCAGTTGCATTACATTGTTTTTTTTTTTTTTTTTTTTTTTTTTTTAAAGACAGGGTCTCTCTGTGTCTTCTAGGCTGGAGTACCGTAGTGTGATTATGGCTCACTGCAGCCTCGACCTCCCAGGCTCAAACAGTCCTCTTGCCTCAACCTTCGGAGCAGCTGGGACTACAAACACGCACCACTACGCCCAGCTCATTTTTTAATTTTTTGTAAAGATGGGGTTTCTCCATGTTGCTTAGGCTTGTCTCAAACTTCTGGGCTCAAGTAATCTTCCCACCTCCACCTCCTGAAGTGCTGGGATTACAGGTGTGATCCACTGTGCCCAGCCTTGCATCACATTCCAATAGTTAGTGTAGTCTACAGTTTCTTTTTAACCATTCTATTAGGTATGTAGTAGTAGTTCATTGTGGTTTTAATTTGCATTGAGCATCTTATCACAAGCTTATTTGCCATTTGTCTTTTTTGCATGAAGTGTCTTCAAATCTTGTGTTTATTTTTATTAGCTTGCTTGTTTTCTTGATTGAATTTGAACAGTTATTTGTATGTTCTGGATAAAAATTGTTTATCACAAATGTGATTTGCAAATAGTTTCTCTTACTCTATGGGTTGTCTGTTAGTTAGCTCACTGCAACCTCAACCTCCTGGGTACAAGCAATTCTCATGCCTTAGGCGTGCACCACCACACCCAGCTAATTTTTGTATTTTTAGTAGATGAGTAGACAGGGTTTCGCTGTATTGCCTAGGCTGGTCTCAAGCTCCTGGCCTCAAGTGATCTGCCCACCTTGACCTTCTAAAGTGCTAGGATTAGGGGTGTGAGCCACTATACCCAGCCACAAGGTCTTTTGAAGTGCAGAAATTCTTAATTTTGATGATGTCTAATGTATTACTTCTGGTTATTCATTTTCTTTTTGGTGTTGTATTTAAGAAGCCTTTGCCTAACCTAAGATCACAAAGATTTTCTCCTGTTCTATGTGTTTAGAGTTTTAGTATTACATTTAGGTCTATAATCCATTTCAAGTTAATTTGTTTACATGGTGTAAATAAGTATGGACCTCAGTTCTTTGTTACTGTAGTTGTTGTTGCATCTGTATGTCAGTTGTTTCAGCATTATTTGTTGAAAAGATTATCTTTTCCTCCACTAAACTGCCTCTTCCACCTTTTCAAAAATCAATTGACACAGATGTGTCGGTCTAATTCTGGAGTCCCTATTTTGGGCCATTGATCCATCTTTATGGTAATAGCTCACTGTCTTTATAACTATAACCTTATAATACATCTTGAAGTCTTGAAATCATGTGTTGTAAGTCCTTCAAGTATATTCATCTAAGTTCTTTTCCTTTTCTTTTTTGGCCTTATCGCTGACTTAGAACTTCCAGTCCAATGTTGAATAGAAGTGATCACTAGCATACATTTTTATCTTGTTTCTGATCTTGGGGAAAGCAATCAGTCTTTTATTATTAAATATAATGTTTCCTGTAGGTTTGTTGCAGATGCCCTTTATAAGTTTGAGGACGTTTCTTTGCCTTCCTACTTTGTTGACAGTTTTTAATAAGGAATGGATGTTGGATTTTGTCAATTAATTTTTTTTACTGTTATTGAGATGATCGTGTTTTTTCTTTTATAGTATGATAGGTTAAGGATTTTTTTTAAAAGATAAACCAATCTTGCATTCCCAGCATAAGCTCTACTTGGTCATGATGTGTTATCTTTTTTATATATAGTTACATTTGATAAAATTTTAGGAATTTTTACATCTATGTTCATGAGTGATATTGGTTTATAGTTTTCTTAGTGTTGTTTGTATTGGTCTCAGATTAATGCTAGCCTCTTAGAATGAATTGATGAAGATTCTCTTCTCTTTAATTTTTGGGAAGAATTTTTGTAGAATTAGTGTTATTTCTGCTGTGTGTGGTAGAATCCTGAAGTTTTTTATATGACTAATTTCTGTAACAGATGTAGGGCAATTCAGGTTTATCTATTTCTTAGTAACTTTTGGTAGTATATGTCTTTCAAGAAGCGTACATTTCATTTTTATTGTCAGATTTACTGGCATAAGTTATCATGTTGCCCTTTTAAAATCTGTCGTGATGCCACCTCTCTTTCTCTCTCTCTCTCTCTTTTTTTTTTTTGAGATTGAGCCTTGCTCCGTCACCCAGTCTGGAGTGCAGTGGCACAATCTTGGCTCACTGCAACCTCTGCCTCTTGGGTTCAAGCAGTTCTCATGCCTCAGCCTTCTGAGTAGCTGGGATTACAAGCATGCATCCACCATGTCTGGCTAATTTTTTTTGTATTTTTAGTAGAGATGGGGTTTCACCATGTTGGCCAGGCTGGTCTCAAACTCCTAACCTCAGGTGAACTGCCTGCCTTGGCTTCCAAAGTGCTGGGATTATAGGCGTCAGCCACCATGCCCAGGCTCTGCTATGACTTTGAAAACCAAATTATGTCTTCTTAAGCATTTATATTCCCTAATATTTGGGATATTGACACCATTTTATGTTCACTTGATTGCTTCCTATATTCTTTCAGTTATGCCTTTGATATTCTTTAGATATCATTTTACTTCATATTTGTTTTCTCATATTATTAGAGTAGCACTGAAGTATTCCAAGTACACAACCTTATATTGTAGGTGTTAGTAAATGAAAATCACTAATGACTACCCAGGGTCTCAGTCACTTTTTCCATGAATCTGCTGTATGACTTTTCACTTCTTCCACCCTAGGAGCTTCATTTATTAACATATAAAACTAGGGCTTATAATTTTAAACCTGTTGCTTCTCTAATTGAAATACTAGTAGTAGGATCAGGGCACTAATCTGTTGTAACTACCCCTCTCTCCTCCCACTTCTATGGGCAGCTCTGTGGAACCCAAGCACTATTCAGATCAGTTTCTGCATAATTTCTTTTTGTGGTAAAATATAAATAACATAAAAGTTACCATTTTAACTGTTTGTAAAGCAGCCCAGTGGCCTTAAGTACATTTACACTGCTATGCAACCAGCACACCATCCACCCCCAGAACTTTTTCATCCCCTCCAGACAGAAACTTTTGTGCCCACTAAACAATAGCTCCCCACTTCTGTGGCCCCCACCCCAGGCAACCACCATTCTACTTTTTGTATCTATGAATTTTACTATCCACAGGTACCTCATATAAGTGGAATTGTATAATAGTTGTCCTTTTGTGACTAGTTTATTTCACTTTACTTAATGTCTTTAAGGTTCGTCCATATTTTAGCATGTGTCAGAATTTTTTCCCTTTTTAAGGTTGAATAGAGTTCTAATGTATGTACATACATTTTGTTTATCCATCAGTTAGTGAACATTTGAGTTGTGTCTGTCTTGGTTATTGTGAATAATGGTGCTATGAACATTGATATACAAATATCTGAGTCTCTGCTTTCACTTATTTTGGGTATATACAGAAGTAGTATTGCTAGATCACATAGCAATTCTATGATTAGTTTTTGATCTGCATAATCTCTTTATATCTCTTTTGACATTAATATTTGGGTTCTTTTTTCCGTACATATGCAGCCAATGAAAGCATGACATCTTTACAAAGTGTGACATGAAACTTCATATTTAGGAGATCTTTTAAGACCATATTCACTGTGATTTTTTTTTTACTATAATGTTATGTTGTGAGATCTTTAACAAAATTATGTTCAAAGCACATGCAAGTTCTGTCTCTGTTTTTAGCTGACTATATCATGTTCCTACTTCCTTCGCTTCCCGGCTTAGATTTCTGACCCATCATGGAATCAGTCAATCACTTGCAAACATCCCCTGTTCTTCCTACACTATACTTGCCTTGAAAATTCCCAAACCTGTTTAAACCCAACTCTTCCTATTCTGTGCCTGCACTCAAGCAGCCGAACATGTTTGGATGAAAAGCACAAACCCTGGAGCTTGCCTCACTTGAAATTTATTAGCACAAATCCCAAATTAACCTAAAACTACCCTGTAGTCATAACAAATTGCTCTATATAAATTCGTTTTTCATTTTCACACTTTTTCCCTATTTCCTCAGACTTCTAGTATTTGTTTCCCATTCCTCACAGATCAATATATTTTGCTGTCAAAATAAGTGCTATCAGCAGTGATTTAGCCTTATCTGCCCATCATCATCTAATTTCTGCTCCATATGCAGATACTTTGTTCTGCCTCCTCTAACAGTGAGTGAAGTGTTACCCTTTTATCCAAGGCCAGATCTTTCACTTGTGCATGGATCGCATCTGCTTTCACCTACCCAAGGACTTGTCTTCAGTTCTTTATAACTGAAGCCCATCTTTCTCTCCTCAATAAATATATACCTCTCTAAAATTACTCTCATTAGCATGAGCAAATATATATTTTTGTTTTGCCTTTAAAAAAAATACTGAATTTCTCTAGTCTCCTGTGTAGCAAAATTCACTTACAGAGTTGCCTTTTAAAGTCATTCAGGATTTAAACAATAATGTTGAAACCTCATAAACAAACTACCCAGCTTAAAAATAAAACATTATCCAATCGGTTGACTATCTCTACGATCCTTTCCCAGTAGACTTCCCTCCTTATTCACCAGATATCACAGCCTCTGTAATTTAGTTAGGTATTATCTCCAGCCCACTCCACTGAGATTGTCCTAGACACAGTCACCATTGACTTCCAGTATATTAAATTTAGTAGTCAATTATCTGTCTTCATATGATTCAACTTCTGAGTAATCATTTGGTGGTGTTAACCCGTAACATTTTTCTAAAATTGTTGCCTCACTTAGTTTCCATAAGATCAAACTCTTCTATTTCTTATGTTAGCTAATTGACAACTACTGAATTGTCCTTTTTCCTATCCTTGAAATATTGGCTGCCTAAGAATTCAGTTCTCTAACTTTTCATCTTTCCTATCTTTACTTTCTCTTTGGGTTATCTTACAGTTTAAATATCAGTATTATCTGTATGCTGACAACTCTCAAATCTCTCTAGTCCCAACTAATTTCCTAGACTCCATACATTCCCTACTCTGAACCTACTCCCACTGTTTCCTTCACTGCTGTCCATCTCAGTAAATGGTACCTTTACTCACCCACCTGTCAGGCCTGAAAACTATGAGTCATCCTTTTTCGTTCCTTATTTTATTCACACTATGATTACAGTCCATTAACAAAATGTATCCCAATTCCAACCACTTATCACTACCACCATTCCTACTGCCGTAATCCAACCCACCATGATCTCTCCCTTCAGCTACTATAGTAGCCTTTTAACCAGTTTTCTGGCAGTCATTCTCAAACCCTTTATGTTTTATCTCACAATAGCCAGACTTCAAAATCCACCAATGGTTTCTCTGCCTTAGAACAGCATCTGAATTCTTGATTATGTCTTTTAAGGTCCTATAAGGGCTGAATCTCTACCTTTATCTCCAATCTTATCTTCTGCCACTTATGGTCATCCTCAAATTTAAGACTCCTGAGATACTAACCTCTGTTTCTTTGACCCACCCCCATGACATTCTGATTATGTGTCTGACATGAGGTTCAGAGTATGTATTTTAAAAAATCATCTCAGTTGATTCTTACGTTAACCTGACACCACCTTATTAAGACACAATGTTTTTAGTGAATAATGAGGACACAAATGTATTCCTACATAGAGAAAGGTTTTTTGAAGTTTATACCTGTAAGAGCTTTCCTCCCATACAAGTAAAGTTTGAAAAAGCTCTCCAGGTGAAACTGATATGATCCCCCATCCAAGCATTACCAGCAAGTAGCACATCCCTCTATTCCATGGAACCATTATGTTTCTCTGTCAACAATTTCTTCAAAACCTAAGAATGAACTTTTAGTATACTTTAGATACCAGGCAGATAGGTGGGTAAGTTTGAATTTTGTCATGAAATTATGGAATTTGACTTGTACATCGTTACCGTATGATCAGCCTTTTTCAGTCAGAGCTGAGACTTTCCTTAGAAAACAAGTTGATCCTCAAGTCAGCCAGAATGTTCGGTGAATACTAAAATTCTTCATAAGCAAATTACACTTTAGATTAGACTATATTTGATTATTTATATCTGGCCACTGATTTTTGTTTGCGTAGAGGTATTTTGGTTTGGTTATAAGTCTGTTTCAACTTTCCAATTGAACAGTCATCTTAATTTCCTTTTTTTTTTTTTGAGACAGGTTCTTGCTCTGTTGCCCAGGCTGGAGTGAAGTGGCTAGATTTTGGCTTACTGTGGTCTCTGCCTCCTGGTTTCAAGTGATTCTCATGCCTCAGCCACCCAAGTAGCCGGGATTACAGACACGTACCACCATGCCTGGCTAATTTTTGTATTTTTAGTAGAGACAGGGTTTCTCTGTGTTGGCCAGGTTGGTCTTGTACTTCTGACCTCAAGTGATCTGCCCGCCTCGGCCTCTCAAAGTGCTGGGATTACAGGCGTGAGCCACCATGCCTGATCTTAGTTGCCGTTTTTAAAACACTGTGTATTCTGATCAGTTTTTTTTTTTTTTTCAGAATCTACTTTTATTTATTCATTTAAGGACAAATTTTTAAAAGTAAAGTGAATGAAACCATTTGTGATTAAGATACATAGACAGAACTTCAATGTAGAAGAAAAAAGAGCTTGCTGGGAAACACTTGATGAGAAACACTGGAAAACATTTCACAGACACACAAAAAGCTCACATTGTAAACAGGATTAAGCTGCTCTTGATTTTGCCTGTAACGTCAACGTTTCATTTTACTTAGCCTGAGATCTCACTCAATTTCAAACTGCCTGTGGTCGAGGAAAGCTTTCCATTCAATGTACCCCTCTTTCCCTCGATTATGGATGGCCAGGTCTTCACCAATACCCTCTTCCTCCTTGAAGCTCTCCCAGTCCAGTTTGGACTTCTCAAGGGTGCTCATTTTCTGCTTCTTCGCACCGTTTTTCCCCAGAAGGCTGCTCTTGATCTTTTTAACCCTGAGCTGGCAGGGAGTGATGGCAGAACTGAAGAGACCTTAGTCTGTGGTTTTTCTTTCTCGTTCTGCTTGAAGAAGGATTTGGCCTCTTTAGATGTAGCATCCACTTCCTTAGTCAGCCTTACTTCTTCACCGGCAAAATCAAACACCTTGGTGATTTTAACATTTTCTGTTTCTTTAGGTTTCTCTAGCTCTTCTGCTTTTACTAACAATTTACTTGAACTTGTCTCTTCAGTCTCCTCTACTTTCTTAACTTGTGTACTTGGGGGCACTTTTGATTTTGGTCCCACATCATTGAGGAAGTTGGCACAGAGTTCATCCTCCTCCTTTTTCCTTGCATCCTCTGATCCAATGCCTTTTTTCTGCTCTGCTCTTCATCTTCCTCCTCACTACTGCTACCTTCAGATTCTGAACTGGCATCCTCCTCTTCCTCTTCTAAAGAGAGGCTACCTTGTCTTTTCTTCCTGGTTGGAATGCTCTGGGTCTTTCTTTTTTTTTCCTCTTTGGTTTTCTGTGTCTGCTCTTCACCATCCACTTCATCTTCCTTCACTAATTCATTTACATCATCTTCACTATGCTTTCCACCTGATGGCACGTAAGCCTTGTCTTCCTCCGATATGGAGAAGTCTTCGGAGTCAAATTCCTCCGTGTCGCTACCGCTCGACACTGGTCAAACTTGCAGGACTGCAGCAGCTGCCTCAAACGGCAGAGCTCTAGGGAGAGACAAAAAATCAAAGGTTATTTTAGAGGAGGAGTCAGTAAACTACAAGCCAGCTGGCCAAATCTCTCACCTGCTTCTGTATAGCCCATGAGCTGAGAATTTTTAAAGAGTTTGAAAGAAAATGCAACAGTGACCCTGTGTGGTCTGCAAAACCTAAAATATTGACTGTTTGACCTTTGAAAAATTTTTAAATATTATGAAAGAATTATGATGCTAAGAAACTTGGTAAATGTATTTTGCTTTAATAATTAGAATGTGTTGATCCTTTAAAATTAATTCACTGTAGAGCATAACCAGTTAATGAAGTTGTATGTTGTATCAGCTGTCTTTTTATATGTAAAAAAAAAAAAAGCAAGTTTGAAAAAATTTAAATTTCCCTTGTCAAATTTTGTTTTAGGGATAATTGGTGTATACAGTAATACCTTTAGAATTGAAGTATCTACTTTCTTAAAATAATTCATGCAAGTACTAAATGATAGATTAGCATATCTTGTTAGTTCCATTACTAAAAGCACTGCATTTTTGTATTTTGTTTTCTTTCATTTAGATAGAAGCAGATTTGGGATATCCTGGAGGTAAAGCAAGAATTATTCATAAGGAATCTGATATCATTACTGCCTTTGCTGTTAATAAGGTAAGTACATAGACATTCTTCTTTTATTTATTAAGTATTTATAGTTGGAGAATATCTTCTTTTTTATCAGTTTATCCAGTATTTCTTTTTCTTTTTTTTTTTTCTTTTTTTTGAGATGAAGTTTTGCTCTTGTTGCCCAGGCTGGAGTGCAATGGTGCAGTCTTGGCTCACCACAACCTCCGCCTTCCAGGTTCAAGCAATTCTCCTGCCTCAGCCTCCCAAATAGCTGGGATTACAGTCTTGCGCCTCCATGCCTGGCTAATTTTGTATTTTTAGTAGAGATGGGGTTTCTCTATGTTGGTCAGGAAGATCTTGAACTCCCTACCTCAGGTGATCTACCCACCTCAGCCTCCCAAAGTGCTAGGATTACAGGCGTGAGCCACCATGCCCAGCCCGGATTTCTTTCCCAAAGCAACTTCCAGTTCCTTAAATTGCAATCTGGAGACTTTTTTTATATTATAAAATAATATTATTGGATAATGTGATTTTGTTATTATATATTTTAGAAATAAAGATGATAAAATACATAATGTTTTATTACTATGCAGAGAGAAGTACCAAATGTATAGGTGATAGCTTTAGAATTTATACAATGTAGTATGGTAGTTAACCCACAGAAAAGGTTTTTTTAAATATTCCTAATGAATATGTTAAATGTGGTTTTGGATATTTGCTAAGATTTAAGCTTATATGTGACCCAGATTCTCCCTCTTTGATTTATACCTCCAGTAGCTGCCCAATGTGTGTGTGTGTGTGTGTGTGTGTGTGTGTGTGTGTATGAATTTGTATTTCTTAGATTTCTACTTAACATCCTCATTAGATGTCTATAAGCTCCTCACAGAAGAGGTGACCTTAGGTACTATAGTCCAAGGTTGAAATCTGTCTTAATCATTTTCCCTTTCCATCTCCCTTAATTGCCTTACTGTATATTTCCTAATGACTTCTAGTTACTCTTTTGTTTTCTTTCCATTAACTTAAAGATTATATGTATCTTTTTTTAATGTATTTATAGAAGATACCTAAAGGAGATTTTGCATACATATATATAAAATAAATTTTCATAGGTTCCTAATTTCAAAATAATTTTTAAATGTTATGTAGATACATACCCTGTAATATATACAGGGAAATGAGATATATAGGGAAATTACCCATTTAGTAATCCTTTCACCTGCTGGTTTTCTGTCTTTTGGTGCTATGTCTGTCTTCTCTGAATTCCCCTGGACAATTTGTTTGTTGTTCTGTGTCCTTCACTTCATTTCCCTCTTTTTTTTTTTTTTTATTTTTGAAAGAAAGAAAAAGAGAGGAAAGAAAGTGAGCGTGAAAGAAAGAAAAAAAAATGTAAGAGAGAAAGAAAGAGGAAGAGAAAGAGGGAGAAAGAACGGGATTCTTGTTCTATTGCCCAGGCTAGAATGCAGTCTAAAAATGGGTATTAAAAACCTCTTTTATGCCAATAATTGTGCTTAACAATGG